>PVKC010004142.1:0-11714 GCA_004027635.1 Crocidura indochinensis | reverse complement strand
AATAGTACCTCATTTTTGCATAATGGCAGATTACAGTCCCTATATTATTAAATGCTGGCATTGAAATGTACTTAAAGACAGCATTATAATAGCTCATCAAGTGTCAGAAGCTTTGTGTATGATCAATAGTTGAGTAATTCCATATCTAAAAATCATGAACACAATTGTCATTTAGTCAATTATCACATATTATCCATATCATTCAAAGATTGCCTTTGTTGTCTTATATCCCTCTTTCATCATTTCTATATTTCTTCAAATATTTCAATCTCTGCCTTTCTCTCCCTACTCTTGTTTATCATTCTATTAGTCCTTTTACAGTGTCACAAATTGCATTAAATAAATGCAGTCTTTTGCAATTTTCTCCTATTTATGGGTCACGTTGCTTGAGTACTGTCTTTATTTGACATCTTGTTGATGGCCTTGATATCAATTTGCATCTGGGAGGCAGACCGGAATGAATTATGAAAGAAATCTATTCTGTACATACATGCATTCCAAACAGACTTACCTGGTGAAGATTCTCTGTAATTTAAAGACAATTTAGTGTGTAATTCAAGTAAGAATAACACTTTGTCTCTGAAAAGGAAGGCATATTAAATGCCCTGTAATTCTTTCTCCTTACTGAGGATGATAAATTTCTTAGATTCATTTGAATCCAAAAGATGCCATTAGAGGACAAAGCAGCCCTCTCAATAGACTCTTGTAAATGTAGATCTCTACATTTGAGCTGCTCAATCTTGCTTTCTCAAATAGTTGAATGTGAATCAAAAGAAGTGACAATTTTATTGTGACTTCCTGCTTTGCATCACCAGTTAAGACAATCACCTTAACTTATTTTTCCCTTTTTATTTTCTTTATCTGTATTTCAATAACTTTTACCAAATGATTACTTGGTACTGAAAATGGCTATGATGGATGTATTAAATAATTTAACTTTCTAAATGACGTTTGTACAGACTTTTCCATATGAAATGAGCTATCAAAAGTGAAAATTACTATTTTAAAACCATTGTTCTTTCCAGGTAAAGTTTCAGAAATTAAAACCTGAAACATCACAAAAACAATATAAGAACCAAAGTATCTCTTTCATAGTCAGTCAATTATTCTTTCATTTGAAAAATAAGATTTTGTTATCAGTTATTATAATTTGGCAAAGGAACCCCAAGAAGAAATAGAATTTTATTGTTCCAGAAAATATGGGTTGCTGTGGAAACCCCATACTTTCTCTGTGAAATTTTATTACCACTTAGTTAGCCAGGAAGAAAGGATGGTGTCTTTACTTACATTAATGTAGATGCTTCTTTATTTAATTTTATACAAAAAGGCCATTTACTAGTTCATGTGAAGTGGTTTATTGAAAATTATATTTGATATGTAAAAATAGCTGACTTATTTAGTATTATTTAAATTATGACCCAGAACAAAGCTTAACATTATCAATTTGTGAAGTTTATTAACCAAAAAAATCACTTTAGAAATAAGGGACCGGAGAAATAGCATGGAGGTAAGGCATTTGCCTTTCTTGCAAATGGATGGTAGTTTGAATCCTGGCATTCCATATGGTCCTCTGTGCCTGCCAGGAACAATTTCTGAGCATAGAGCCAGGAGTAACACCTGAGCACCTCTGGGTGTGACAAAAAAAACAAACAAACAAAAAAAAGAAATAAGAACTTTATATACAGTGTACATCAAATACTTAATTGAATTTTTGATGCTAAGGTACCTCTTCTAAATACATAGTTATAATCAATCACTTAAGTCCTATGTAGGGTGGTCACATGTAATTTTTAATTAAATATATAATTAAATATACATTTAAAAATAAACAGATGTCATTCCTCACATGAAGGAATAAAGACTAATGTTTTCTTTATGTTTAAGATTTAAATTGAACAAAAGTTCTGGATTACATAGGTCATTGGGAAAAATGGGACAATATTAAGTATAGAACTTGCATGGTATATAAAGGGATCATGTAGACAGAAATACCATTTAAACTAGATGGGGAGTGCCAGAGAAATCGTACAATAGCTATCATAATTGCTTTACATTATACTGGCCTTGGTTTAATTCCTAGCAACACATGTTGCCCTCCAAGATCACCAGTATTGATCTAGAAAAAAACCTCAGACTACACTCTCAGCACAGCTGGGTATGACCTAAGAACAGAACAAAAATATATATGAAGGTCAATGGCAAGTTCTTAAAAGTGGATATACCATGTTAAAGGTGTACTTCCTGATTTCAATAAATAGGATTCTAATTCTACATTAATAAGGTTACTATCATCAACCGGCTAAACTAATTTATTCTCTAAAGTACTGTGGTTTTCATTTCTATCCTATTGAGGTATTTACTGATATGTCAATGACTCCAATGTAATGATGCATATTTCCCAAACTGCTAAATACTTTGACATAGTACAATCCATGGATGAAAATTGGGGTCCTATTAGAGAGATGGAGAACATCCTCTTCGGACAAATGTGTGCCAATAAAAAGAGTGAGTGAGTCAAATATAAGTAGGATGGTAAGGGAAGAATTCATGAAGATAAATTTATATGAGGACTTATCTACATGAAACTCAATGGGAAAATTGATTTAAATATGATTTAAATTTGAGTATTTGGTTTAAGAAACATATTAAGATGCACTTATAGTCCAGAAAGCTCCAAATAAAAACCACTGAAAACGTCCACTCAAAATTAAAGGATTTTCTATATCTAAAAATGAAAATTATGGAGGAAATCCTTAAATGTTTAACTATTTGTCATCTAGTTTTTGTTGTCAAACATTCAGCATAACTGCCTCATTCCTTTCCCTCTAACTTAACTTTAAATATATCCAGATAAAAGCTGAAGTTAGCATTTTGATATCTAAAATGCACATACTTATTTTAACACAACATACAGAAAAGTGTACATAAAAGGTGGCATAGATCTTTTTGGGTTTGTTCTGTGCTCATATAAAACATATAGAAAGTAAAGAGTTCAGCTTGCTAAAACTAGGGGAAAAGGTTCTAGGACAGATGATTTTCATTTTCAGGATCAACTAATTTTTCACTCATGGATCTCTCTCAACATATGTGACAAAGGCTACATTAGGAAGAATTGTTATTAGCTTAATTCTGTAATGTTTTAGAGTAGATGTGATAATTATA
Organism: Crocidura indochinensis; assembly: GCA_004027635.1. NCBI lineage: Eukaryota > Metazoa > Chordata > Mammalia > Eulipotyphla > Soricidae > Crocidura > Crocidura indochinensis. Next base: position 8,552 of record PVKC010004142.1, on the reverse strand, counting down.
ATGGTTTTGCCTTGTTACTTATCTATTCTGGTAAAATAGCTTTAGAAATTTAGGTTACAAATGATCCTGAAACAAATAGCATTTAAACAATAATGTCACAATTTATTGTTGACAATGAAGAAACTTAGTAAAATTTTATTCAGATTGATACTTTGTAAAGTGTCAAAACTTTTGTTCTTAAAAAGTAGAGAACATGTAAATTATACAAGGCATTTTATTAAAGTTATTTCATATTTTTTACCAGACATCATCTCAACATTGTTATACAAACAAGTATACTAGACTTCATTTTTTTAAATCTTCATAGATTAAAAAGCAAAGGTTTATTTTTTTGTTTTTTTGGGGGCCACACCCGGTGATGCTCAGTGGTTACTCCTGGCTATTCGATCCAAAATCATTCCATATAGGACACCAGAGTTCCAATTGCTGCCAGTCCTAGGTCAGTCACGTGCAAGGCAAATGCCTTACAGCTATGGCCCCAAGAAATATTTTTTTGTGGTTTTGGGGTCACACCCGGCAGTGCTCAGGGGTTACTCCTGGCTCCATGCTCAGAAATTGCTCCTGGCAGGCACGGGGGACCATATGAGGCACCGGGACTCAAACTGATGACCTTTTGCATGAAAGACAAACGCCTTACCTCCATGCCATCTCCCTGGCCCCAAGAATTGATTTTTATAATGCAATGTAGTTCAGAAAATTGACCTAAGTTTGTCATTCAAATATGGTTCCTGGGGCCGGGAGGTGGCGCTGAAGGTAAGGTGCCTGCCTTACCGCACTATCCTTGGACGGACCTCGGTTCGATCCCCCGTGCCCCATATGGTCCCCCAGGCCAGCCAGGGGCGACTTCTGAGCGCATAGCCAGGAGTAACCCCTGAGCGTCACTGGATGTGGCCCAAAAACCAAAAAAAAAAAAATATATATATATGGTTCCTGTTGAAACTTTATCTGAGCTTCAGTTTGTGAATCCCTGGAATCCCTGATATTATTTGTTACTGAAATTAATTCCCTGAGATAAAGACTAGAAATCTGTATAAAATTATGTATTATATATTTAATACATAATATATCATTATGTAAATATATAAAATTTGAAATATATTATATATAATTTTTATATATTATATAATAGATATATGATTTATTAAATGATAGAGTATTTTCAGACACAATATTTAGAAGTTACAGGCACCAGAAATTAATTATTTATATTTGGTCTTAATATAAATTCATTAAAAAAACAGTGTTGTATCTTTCTTTGAAAGAACAGTATGCTAATTAAATAAAATCTTTAAACATTATAGAATTGAATATAAACATAAAGTTCTATCAATATGTATTATTATATTTTTGTGAAAACAAATAATTGAATTTGAATGAAAATATAAATTGTGTTTCTTCAGTGAAGCAGTATTTTGTGTTTTAGAGAAGGAAATATATATATATATATATGCGTGCTATTCATTAATTTTTTTAAAGAATAGGTCAAGTTGTCAATTTAGTTATTTACATTTGGAAAATATGTTGATATAAATTCCAGTGTAAATCAATTAGGACACAATTTTATTCCATGTTAATAATGGGATAGGGTCTTGGGCACTTAAAAAGAGAGGAGGGAATTTACCAAGTTGAGAAAATCATTTGATGAAGATTTTTTATGTATGTATATGGCAGCACATCATATAGATAAGTTTATTTACTAGAAATTTGTTTGTAATTAAAATTTTGCATTATATGGAGGCTAAATTCTTAGTTTACTAAGATCCCTTCAATTTTTCCATAGAAATTGAACCAGGTTTCCCACAAGTAGTGGATGAGAGCAAACCAACACAGATTGAGTCCAATATTTTTGATGTGCCATTTCCACAGAGAAAAGGTGATATTGATTTGTCTTCTTAATATGTATTACCCTACTAATAAGTATTAATGATCATTGTTTCATTTATCTGTTGGTTTTCCTCATAGAGGAGCCTATTAATTTCTTTTCCCATGTTTTTTACTTGAAATGTTAATCATTGTAAATTCTTTGTATAGCCTAGATATTAACCACTAATCTGGTATGTGAAGCATAAGTATATTTATTTTGTTAACTATCTTTTAGTTTCAGCTCATGTTTCCTTTGTCATACAGAAACTTTTTAGTCTAGTGAAGTCATTTTTTTTAAGTTTTTTTTAAGATTTAATTCTGTAGTCTTTGCTGTTGCATCATACTATTAAAAACTTTTTAAGTTCTAGGTATTGGATTACTCTGCCTATCATTTCTTCAATGTACTTTGTAGACTCACGTATTATCTCAAGATAATTGTCTAATTTATGTTGACTTTTGTGTAAAGTATATTAAATTGATCTAGCTTTAATTCTTACCTCTGTTTATCCAATTCTTCCATTTGTGAACACCACTTGATGAAGAGACTGTCTTTATTCTGTTTGATGTTTTTAACTACTGTAAAAATTAGTTGACCATCTATTTAGAATTTCTCTTTAAATATACTATTCTGATTCATTGGCTCAAAGTCTCATGTCTAGTATCATATTGTTTTGGCCCTAATGGCTTCAATATAGATAATGAAATGCCTCCTAGTTTTCTTTCATTTTTAGTATAGTTTTGGCTATATGATATCCCTTATGACTCCACAAAAACTTTATAATTGACTATTCCAAGTTCTTAAAGAGTGCTGACTAAATTTGAATAGTTGGCTTGAATCTAAAGTTGCATTTAATCTACATAAAAGTTTAGGTAAGATGTTCATTTTGATTGCATTAATTTTTCTAGTCAATGAATTGTTTTTCCATTTCCTTAGTCTTCAATTTTTTTCTAAGTATTTTTAAAATTTCTATGGGATAAATCTTTCATCTCTTTAACTAAGTTGATGCCTAGGTACGTGATATTATTTGAATTTTTTTAAAATGAGATAAGCTTATTGATTTAATTTTCCTTTGATTTATTATTTGTATAAAATGCAACTGTATTTTTGTTTTTATATTGTAGCTCAGTACTATTATATAATGGTTTATTGTCATTAGTAGCTTTATATATATATATATATATATATATATATATATATATATATATACATATATATTAGTAGCTTTGTCACAACTCTTTGTGGTGAGCTTTATGTCATGAGCTGGACCTTCCAGTCTTCCTCTCTTTGTCTCTTAGTAGCTTTATTTGTGTACTCCTTAAGGTCTTCATTATATGCATTATATCATCTGTAAATAGCGATAATTTAGTTCTTTTTCAGTTGGATATCTTTGTTTTTCTTTTGTGGCCATATTTCTGTTACTAAGACTTATAAAATGTTGAATTAGAAAAGAGAAAATGGACATTCATTGTCATTATTAGAACAAGTATTAGATAGTGAGAAAGAGTTCCAAATATTGTATTATATATTAGTATCTTGGAACGTATTACAACAATGAAGCAATTACTTCTAACATACTAGTTGAGCTACCATATTTAAGTATTTTTTATTGAACTTATCTGAGCGCCGATCTTATTTTTAAAATGTATGTTGTAAAATAATGCAAGCATAAAAAGATCAAATATAAAGTATGTGATATAGCTTCAATAGATACTATTTAAGTTATTATACATTTTAATTAGAAATAATATATGAATCACATACGAAATTAAATATTTTCTTCTAGATTATTAACTCTGAGAAAAATTTCCTACTTTTTATTTCTTTGTAATCTGCCATATATGTGATTTTTGTTATATGCATCATCTTCCTATTTTCATTCGCTTTTCTTAACCCTTAAATTAATTTAATTGACTTGGCATTCTTCATGAACGCAACTAAGAAAATGCAACTAAGTCAACTTTAAAGAACTGTCAAATTATTGGTTTGTCAAGTTTAATTTTCAAGCATAAACATTTGAGAAGTGTTTTAAATAATAATATACTCAAAGCAAATCTCTGTTACATATGATATTATGAATCAAGGATAAATCAGAAAATCTGAACTAATGAAGAAGTAAAAATATCAAGGTGGGTTGCAGAAGAAGAAAACAGAAATTATCTGGAAGTGAGAAGGCAGCAGGTTTCAAGGGTCTCAGTATACTAATGGCAGGGAAGTGTGCTATTGCATTTGCTTTTCAGTCATAATCAACAACTAAGAAAGCAGGAGATAAACAACAAAACTTAAAACTGTGAAACTTAAAAACTTCATTTAATGTGAAGAAGCATGGTGATAATGATATTGAAGACATGGTGATGTTGGTGAATACTGGTGAAAAACCTCAGAACAGTAATGAAGGGAAGTTGACTGGTGGTAAAACTGGTGCTGGAATAGAATATGTCTAAAACTTAATCATGACTAACTTTACAAATCATGTAGTTTTCATTTTTATTTTTATTTATTTATTTTTGGCCTCCAATTCACAATACAGACCAGGCAAAGGGCCTGGGTTGAGGTGTTCATAGAGTGCATTTACTGGACCTCCTCTTTATATACAGTCAGTGTAAAGAACACAGCCTGTGTGCTAATTAAGAGGCCTTATCTTTTCTTTTCTTGTTTTTTGACTTTTTATATATACATATATATAAAAAAAATCCTTCACCAATGCAAAATTCCCATCGCCAATATCCCAAGTGTCCTTCCTCTCCAACCCATTTTTCTCATTTTTAATAGTTTTCATTTTTTTATTTTGATTTTTTTTGGGTCACACCTAGCACTGCTGAGTTACCCCTGGCTTAATGCTCAGAAATCGCTCCTGGTAGGCTCGGGGACCATATGGAATGCCGGGATTGGAAATGATGATCTTCTGCATGGAAGGCAAACGCCTTACCTCCATGATATTTCTCCAGCCCCAATAGTTTTTTTTTTGTTTTTTTTTTTTGGTTTTCTTTTTTGGTTTTTGGGCCACACCCAGTGATGCTCGGGTTACTCCTGGAAAAATATTAAGACCAGAAAACCTAACTAGTCCTTGAAATTAACACAATAAAGAGCTTTGGAATGGTATATGAACTGAAAACTGAGGTCTTAAAAATTAATGTGTTTTTTAAAATTTACTAAGGTGGATGCATGATAAATATGCATCAAACATAATAAAAATTAATTATTTGAATCAGTTAAGTTTCCTGATAATCCTTTCTATCTTTCATTCTCTTTTATATTATAAAACATAACTGATCTTTGAATTTTTCTACTATAAGAATTAGAGTACTGGGCTGGAGTGGAGGCACAAAAAAATAAGGTGCCTGTCTTGCTGGCACTAGCCTAGGACGAACCTCGGTTCGATCCCCTGCTGTTTCATATAGTCCCCCAAGCCAGGAGCGGTTTCTGAGTGCATAGCCAGGAGTATTCCCTGAGCGTCACCTGGTGTGGCCCAAAATAACCAAAACCAAAACAAACAAACAAACAAAAAAGAATTATAATAGGATCAAAATAGACATTTAGAAAACAAAATATTGGGGCAAGGATACTAATTCAGTTTTCTAATGTCTGCCTTGCAAGTATAATGAGGCTGTGAATTTGATTTCAAGAACTACTCCACATTGCTGGGTGTAATCCATGGCACTGCTAGGTGAGATTTTGTTAAACTGCTTAAAGTACTACTAACAATAACACAATGATTAAAAAACTAAATTTTAAATTAAAAAGTCATTTCCCTTTTAATTTTTACACTGGGACTTTTTAATATAATATTTTAGAGTCTATACACAATCTAATCTATAATATATAAGTGAATTTAGTTGGTCTTGTGGATCTATCAAGCTACTTTGAAACCAAATTTCCCCAATGTTTTTCACTTATTTCTCTGTATAAATATAGAACTAGAATATGTAACCTTTTTTAAAATAACATTAAAGCTCTTTTCCATAGAAAATACATATGGTTGATCGTTTATTTTGTGGAGTTAATAGAACTATTTTTCGTATATCTTAAATGATAAAATAAATTGATATTCTATTGCATGAAAATATATGCAAGATTAAAATAAAGATAACAAGAATAATGCTAACATTATGAGCATTAGAAAATTATAGTTTTGAATTTTCAAATAACTTATAATCAATTCCATTAGATTTTTTTGGTTTCTTCCATAAGAATATAAAAATGAAATAAGAGAGCTTTATTAGTAATTATAGGGATATTAAATATCATTTGTTATAAATCATGGCACATTAATGATTAATGTTCAGCAATATCTTCCCTCATGTCATATTTGGAGCAGAACTGATTTAGGAGGAGATAGAAATATGAAGTATGTGCAGTAATTATTAAAGTTATTAGAAAAATAATTCAAGTTAGAGACTTACTTAGAGTATTATTTCAGATTCTTACCAGTCTCTCTTCCAGTGAGTCGAGGCACCTAATCATTAGTACATTTCTCCATAAAACTGATTAATTTGATGGACAGGACTAATTTTATGGTTTCCAATTTTGTGATGCTTCAAATAAGCTGTTTCCATTAGAAATCTTAAGTGCTTGAAGAGTCAGTTTTATTGTATTTTCTTTTATTCCAACAATTAATTACAGAAAGTCCTACTTCAGCATCATCTCCTAATAAATCACATTTTAGCTTGTCATTCTGCCTTATTAATATTACTGATTTAAGGCCAGTTATTATGTTTTGTTTGCTTTCTGATCACACACGGTGATGCTCAAGGGTTACTCCTGGCTATGCACTCAGAAATTGCTCTTGGCTTGAAGGATCATATGGGACGCTTGGAGATCAAACCGTGGTCCACCCTAGGTTAGCGTGTGCAAGGTAAAAGCCCTACCACTTTTGCCTGCCAGTTATTTTTTAAATTTTAGTTCTTCCTCCATGATACCTACCATTATATCCTGAATCCATAAATTATTTTAAACTTACATATTTTCATTTATCAACAGAAGATTTAAGGGGTCATAAAAATAATTAAGAGCAACATATTTGAAACATTTATGCAGCATTCTATAATTACTACTTACTCAATAATTCTCTAAAATTTGTATTGAAGAACTTGGATGCTATCTTGAGAAAAGACAAAGAACTAAAAAATTTAGTGATTCAAAATATATGGTAAAAAGATTCTGTAGTATACATGTGCTTTTATTCAAATATCAATAACATTTCAGTTTTTACTTTGAACATTATGATTTATGTAGGTATTTAAATACATTTTTCTTTTTTTGGTTTTTAGGCCACACCCAGTGACTCTCAGGGGTTTACTCCTGGCAATGCCTCAGAAATGTCTCCTAGCTTGGGGGGTCATATAGGATGCCGGGATTGAACCCAGGTCTGTCCTGAGTCAGCCCATGAAAGATAAACGCCTTATTGCTGTGCTATCGTTCTGGCCCCTAAATACATTTTTAAGTGAAAATAAGGTTTCTTGAGAAAAAATTAGTTAATAATTTTATATATACTAAAATATCATTACTTTTATGTCTAGGGAATAAAAGGACACAAGTTAATGTTGAAGATGCATCATAATGGCAAATATGCATAATGATAAAAACTATGAAATACTATTCAGTTGTAAGACAAAATTATGACATTTACTACTTTTATGGTTCAACCACCTGAAGAGTATTATGCTGAATAAATTCAAAGAGAAAGAGAAGGACAGACACAGAATTCTCTGTATTATGTGAGCTACAAAGACATATAGTAATGGAAAAGAAAATAACTAGAGGTGAATAAAAATGTGAACTGGTTCACAGAACTGTACTTACTAGAAAGGGGGAAGGGCTATGAGGTGAAGAGTAATGTAATAGTGGAGAGAAATTGACTTTCTGGTAGAGAGTGAAGTATTAGAATTTTGTATGGATAAGACCTTATTATTTTAAGTACTGTACTGTATTGTGACTCAAATAAAATTAAAGTAGGTATTTAAAATAAAAATGTATAAAAGACATTAAATATCTAACTTTATATTTTATAGAAATAGAGTAATAGGAAAAGTACACAACAAAGAAACACAAAATAAATATCAAAGATCATAGAGGGAATAAAAGAACAAGAGAGCAAGAAAACAGACATTAAACTTAAAAATGATTTTTCAAAATGACAGATCATATTAATGTTTAAGTTTATAAAAAGTAAAAATTCAGATTCAAATTTTTAACAAAAAATGAATGGAGACACACTGCAAGTGATATCATTCAAAACATTCAAGAACACAGATTCAAAGTTTCAAGCAAAATTTGTTAAATTATGAAAATAGATACTATGTCATCAACAATTGAGATGTCTTTGCTGTAGTTTTAGCTAGCAATTAAAATATCTAAATTAAAAAAAACAGAAACAAGAAAAGAAAAGAGAACAACAACAAATTGATCACTGAGTGCAAAGATAGAAGTAAGCCCTGGGCACAGATTGTATGCCCCCCCCAAAAATAAATAATACAAATGTTTCATTAAATTTAACAATATTAAATAATAAATTATATATTTGTTGATCTATATTGTATTGATAGAAGCAAAATATTTTATACAATTTAATCTTCATTCCTGATTAAAATATTTTTGTAACCTAATGAATGAAAAGAAACGGTCTCAATCTGGGGAGAGAGAGATAGTACAGATCAGTGGTGGGCAACCTTTCTTTTCAAGTGAGCCATAT
>PVKC010004141.1:0-36505 GCA_004027635.1 Crocidura indochinensis | reverse complement strand
TTTTTTTTTTTTTTTTTTTGGTTTTGGGCCACACCCGTTGACGCTCAGGGGTTCCTCCTGGCTATGCGCTCAAAAAATCACTCCGGGCTTGAGGACCATATGGGACACGGGGTTATTGAACTGCAGTCCATCCTAGACCCTAGTTTAGTGCGGGCATAGCAAATGTGCCTTGCACCACACCAGGCCTACCCTTTCTTCTTTTAAATTAATATTTATAGCCTCTAAACAGACTCCTTCCAGATTTCTTTTTTTTTTTTTCTCTTTCCAACAGAGCCACAGAACTTGAATCATCTTGCTCTGCCTCATAAACTGAGGGTAAAAAAATGGATGGTACCAGGAGCAAACAGTCTTATGAGCATTGAGTAGAAATAAAAAATGATCAGACTTAAACACCAAACCCACAGTCAACAATATAATCGATACCCAATCTACAACAAACTATGCACAGAGGGCACCAGTTACACTAACAGTCAAGGGAGCTAAAGGGGGAGATATGGGGTGCATACTAGGAAAGGGGGTGGAATGAAAACAGCACTGGTGGTGGAAATGGCCCTGATTCATTGTCATTTTCACAGCATTGAGAAATGTATTCATATTTTATTTTTTAAAAGTGTTTATTTTATTCAAAATTTTTTCAGATATTATTTCTTCAAAGTATTTGTGCTCAAGAACAAAAGTGGAAGATTTTATATTTTTGATGTTATCTGCTTTATTTTTGGCTTATTGCTAATAACAAAAAACATACAAAATCAGACCCCTTGAGAACTGACAAGTGACAGGACCAGAGGGATAGTCCTAAGGTGGTTTACTTTGCTTTAGCCAACCCTAGTTTGTTCCCCTGCATCTCATATAATCCCCAAAATACCTCTGATAAACACCAAAATAAATTTTGAAGGAACTGAGCATGCTAACAGTGGGTAGAGTCCTTGCCTTGCATGCAGCACAACGAGGCTCTATGCCTAGTTCCTTATATGTCGTCCCGAGTTCTGCCAGAAGAGATCACTGAGCTCAGTGTCAGGAATAAGTCCACAGCACAGCCAGTTGTTACCAAAAAAAATCAGTAGAAAAAGAAAGGATTGGATAGAGAGTACAATGGGTAACACACTTGCAGAACTTCACCATTAGTGATTCCTATATGCAGAGCAAAGAGTAAGCCCTGAGCACCAGTGGATATGTGCTGCCCCCACCAAAAAAGCGAGGGATGGTTATTGTCAAGTAAAATAAGAGCATGTCACATTTTGATACTTCATTGTTGGGAATGGTTATCTGATGGTCATATGCCATAATACTTTCTTCTAATAATTACTAGAAAATTATGTATTAAAAGTATGGTTATTTATGGGAGCTGCCTCCTCACTACCTAATAAGGGGAGCATATTGGGAAAAAATTGCCTTATGTAGAACGACCTGGATCAAAAAAAAATTTTTTTTTTTTTTTGGTTTTTGGGCCACACCTGGTGATGCTCAGGGGTTACTCCTGGCTATTCGCTCAGAAATCGCTCCTGGCAGGCACGGGGGACCATATGGGGAACCAGGGGATCGAACCGCGGTCTGTCCTAGGTTAGCACAAGGCAAGGCAGGCACCTTACTTCCAGCGCCACCACCCGGCCCCAATGGATCAAATTTTATTACTCAAGTTTATGTCTTTATGCGAGTGAAACAGCATTAATGAAATTTAAGGGAAGAGTGCTTGAAAAGAGCGCTTAACCAGTTAGGTCAAACAGCTAACAAAAATATTGAAACAGGCTCGAATTGAAAATATTTAAATGTTGACTCTGGGATTAACTGCTTATGAACTTTTGATCAAATTATGAATAGTATGCTGTATCTAGCTGTCCTCATTTCTAAATGAGTATGATGGAATTTAGATCAAAAAGACTATTAGGACTAAATTAGAGCACATTTTTTGATTTCTGATATATTTAGGCTGTATTTCACCTTTTGTTAATTAATAAATTGGCCTTTCTGAAAACAATACATCTCTACATATTTGCACTGCCTCAGTTGTAAAATAAAAGACTTTAGTGGTTAATCCGAAATTAACTTAAACCCTTTTAGCTCTAACATTTTGGCATTTAATCAAAAAAATAAAGAATAGATTTCTGTGGTAGTCTATGCCATTTACTTCAGGGAAATAGATACTAAAAAAATGGATATTGGGGGGGCTTGTTGATTTGGTATTCGATCTATAATGATGATTCTCAGAGATTATTCCTGCCTCTTCATTCAAGTTAATCCTGACAGTTCCCAGAGGACCATATGGGATTAAACCCAGGTCATCCATATTCAAAGCTAGCACCCTACCCACTGTATTACCACTTCCAAACTCAGGCACTATTATTTTTAAACTCATCGTATATTCCTAATTTACGTGAAGGTACCATTGCAATAAATAAAAATAGGTACATGGAAATTATACAAGATAGAATTAAAGTCTATTTTTCTGTTCATGTTATAGCTTTACTTTTATAGTCATACCTGTAGTAAATATCTATGACATGTTCCCTTTGGGTTTTAGCTTTCCATTGTGCCATGTTAGAACTTCTTTATATTACATTCTTAAGAAGATAAAGTACGCCAGTAATAACTTAAAGAAGAATTGAACCTGTCAAGTTGACAGGCAATTCACTAGAAGAAAAAGAGCTATATTTCATAATTCATAATACATATGTCAGGTTTGACTTTTTTCCTAATATTCTACATGATTAAACAAGTTCCAGCAAATGTAATATTGATTCACTCTTCAGTGAATGGTTTTGTATGTTAAAAAATATGTAGTTTACTTATTGACAATTTATTGATGCTATTGCTTTTAACTTGGCCTCATCTTGTTGTTAAAATAAACACTAAACTTCAGTTTTCTTTTCCTTCATTTGCACAACTTTTATATATACACACTTTGAATAATTTTCCTTCCTAACAGTTTCTGTATAATGTCTTAGTGTCCTTATATATCTGGCATATGGGCATTTAGGTAAATATTTCAAACCTCAACTTGAATCTTTAGGTAAAAGAAGCTATTATCAACAAAGCAGGTAAAAAAAAAAAACTTGACATTATAGTGATAAGAGGTTTTCCTAGAATGCCATTTTCACTTGTGTGTTTGTTTAATTAGATTGGGACACACCCTGTTGTGCTCAGGACATATTCCTGATCTAAATTTAAGGATCACTCCTGTGAAACCATATAGAGAGTTGAGGATTGGAGTCAGAGTGCATAAGGCAAGCACCCTGCCTGATGTACTATAAAATTGTTTTTTAAACTTATCTTAGGGAAATTACAGTTGTCAGTAAGACAGGATAGAAAAATAAAACTTAACTGTACCTGAGATTATGCATGCTTTATATACTCTGGATATTAACCCTTTATCAGATGAGTAGTGGACATCCCAGTCTGTGGGCTGTCTTTGTAGTCCAGTCATTGTTTGTTTTCTCTGATTTTTATTATAACACTGTAATTTTCAAGTTATTCATAATACAATCATTTTAGGCATTCCATATACGGACACCATTCCCACAACCAGTATAACCCTCCTTCACCAGTGTCCCTATTCTCCCACCCATCATAACCTGTTTCCATAGCCTATCTTCAAACAAATTTACTTCATACTACTTGTTACAATACAAAGGCAAATGGAATGAGCAAAACTTTGGTTAACAAAGGTAAATTTGAAATGATTGCTTTATCTTTTTGTGGTGTTACTAAAGTTAGGTTTAAGGATTTTTGGTGCTGTGATTGGTGTTAGTTGAGCCTTCTGTGTTTAGATGCACTGAGGTTGGTAGGCTGGTAGATTACTATGTAACTTTCCCAGCAGATTTCCTGTGATACTACTGGGCTGATACTACTATAAGATATCGAGGTGTCATTGTAGTTTGTTTTCATGTGGCTCAGTATTTGTTTATCTAAAATAAATTTGTTGTCTTGGAATTTAATAGGGTTTAGTCTCAGTACTGGGCTGTGTCTGTCAGAGGGTAGAGAAGGTGGCATTCAGCTGCTGTAGTTCATGCCCCTCCCACTCCCTTCTGAGAATGCCACAGTGGCATCAGCCAGGACTATGTTACCTGGGAATATAGGTAGCCATTTCTTTCTTTTGGAATTTGATGGAGGAACCAGGCCACCCTTCTTCAGGAAAGGTTCTTTAAAAAATAAAAAAAGTACAGAACCTAAGACTCTGACTACTATAATGGTACCTTAAACGGTCTCGTGGAAAACAAAAGTGATGTTAGATAAAAACTTAAGAATTCTGAACCAAAGATATGGGACAGTAAGTAGAGTGCCCTCTTATAAAGGAAAGTTGAACCAGGTTTGATCCCCTGAACTCCATTTGGTCCCCCAATCCATGCCAGGAGTCCTCCCTAGATACAGTCATTAGTGGCCCTAAAATTTTTAAGGGAATTTTTAACAATGCATACTTTTTTTGCTAATAGTAATATTCCAATATTAGCTCACTAATTATGACAAGTGTATCATCCTACATAAGACTAATAATAGGGGAAACTATAGAATATGAAAAGTCTATATTATCTTTGCAATGTTTCTGTACTTCTAAAACTTTCAATATAAAAAGTTGTTTTTATAGATATACCCTCACCAAAAGTTAATAATAAATTAATCTAATATAAGCTGTGTCTTCAGCAATTTCTAGTCACTGTTAAAAGTGTTCTTTATGGGTTCACAATTAATTTTTTAATGTTCTTTGAGCATTTGTTGTGTTCAAGGCATCACTATGACTGCCTGGAATGTAAAAGTGAATAAGATATATTGTTTGCTTCCAAGGGACTACTACAGTCTGGTATATAATATAGAAATACGATGATCTGAGTTAATACTATAAATGAGATAGAGATCATGGCCTATTGTTGGAAACCAGTAGGTATTGCTTATTTCTTTGGGTTCGAGTGGAGGCAGGAGAGGGAGGCAGGCGAAAAGTGGACAAACTAGACTAAAAAAAAACACTTAATTATTTGATAGCTAAGACGTAATAGCTGTGATGTGATGCCAAAACATTTAAGTATTTAAATATTTGATAACTAAGAGGTAATAGCTGAGGTGTATGCCAAAATCAATATGCACTGAATACAGTGATATCCAATGTAACTAGTGTAAGTAGAACTGAAAATTTCTAGTCCCAGTAAAAATTAAATTTAGAATAAGATATCGCTTATTATTCTTACACTGAAAACTGACATGTACCAGGAAAATATTAAGAGTGTCATTCACAGGTACAATTCAAATGAAAAATCAGTGTTCTGTTCTCCTGGATAAGACACTACCTTTTACTACAATAGCAAATTTGATTCCATTCTAGTTTGGTCATTTTATCTATGATGTACAGAGAAATATTTTAAGTTAGAAATAAGCTCCTAATAAAAAAAATTAGAGAAGATTTAGGGGCCAGAGCAATAGCACAGCAGTAGAGCATTTGCCTAGCATGCAGTCGACCCAAGACAGAGCCAGGTTCAATTCCCGGCATCCTATATGGTCCCCTGAGCCCACTCTGAGCTCAGAGCCAGGAATAACCCCTGGGCACTGCAGGATATAGCCAAAAATAATATATATACACATATATATTAAAGAAAAACATATTAGAGAAGATTTCAGGAGACATGACAATAGAAACAAGGTCATTTAAAAGCCATAAAATTGGTTTGTGCAGAAAAATATTTTTACCTCCCAATTTTCAGTAATTGAAAGATTGTTATCAGAAAGAGGCTGACATGTTTTTTTAATAGAAATAGAGACTTTAAGTTATATAAAATTAAAGAAAAATCTAGTTTAAAAAATTAAATAAGTTTAGGTTACTAATTGGTGAACCTGCCCTTTCGATTTAGAGCAGTGCTTCTCAAATAGTAGGGCTTCATAAAGGGGAATGCGTTTGACCTCAGCAAACACTGTCTCTCTATGTCTCTGGAGCTGAGAGTTGCTGTGCCCTGCTTCAAACCCACTTCGAAAAGCTGTGCATTGCAAAACGTGCTCATTGTAGCCATTCATCCCAGACATCACCTCTGATTAAAAAATCAGCTCAAATTATCTTGTATATTTTTGTTTTGCAGGTTAAACTTTCTTTTAATAAAGACACTATGTACAGTCGCACGGGGGGCGCAAAAAATGTTTTCTTCTTCCTGGGGGGGTATGTCAGAAAATAATTGAGGAGCAGTGATTTAGAGAATTATCTACAATTTGTGTAGGTGTAGAAGCATAAAGAATTGTTTACAACTATATAGATAAATAAGTTAACCCTTTAGTTGAAAATAGTATTAGATATTAACAGTGTTTTAGCCACTAAAACATCAATGACTGTTTTGTGATCTTAACACATAAATATGAGTTGCTTTTGGATTTGCATTCCCAGTGGAAAATTAAACCCATCAAAGCAAAGAAGAATCCCAGCTGACATAAGCACTCAGCAGATTCAAAAGAAGATAGGGTTTTTCTCTATAATATATTCCATACTCAACCTTTTGTTTCAGCTCTAACATTTCTATCCCTTCAATTGCTACTCCAGCCAGTCCACCTGCATCAGAGGAATAATGGCCTTTTATTTAGCCGCAGTTTTTCTGTATGTAGGTAATAAGAGTGCCCATCTTTTGAATTAATTTATTTTTTTAGAAGCAGACGACTCTTACGTTTTTATTTAAACTAATTACTTTGTGCTTTCAGAGCTCTGCTTTTCATTTAATACATATATTGTAGTCACACTATGTCCTTACTATTTGTTTCAGTTTATAAAGAATACAATTATCCTTTTTTAATGCTCAGTTCGGTAACAATTATAGCTCCGCTAATGGTTAGAGATTGGTCTTTCCAAGGCTGAGAAAGTGTTTTTAATTATTCATTCTTTGGTTTGTTTCTTACAGCAGCCTCAGCTGTGCTTTATTATTCAAAGGTTAATGCAAACTGAGAAGTGGGTAAATTAAATCTGCTTGGCAGCCCCTATGTATTAGCAGACACTGTAAGAAGAGGATGGGCAGTGTAAGTTATTTCCTCTCTCGCAGCAGTACTGCCAAAAGTGAAAACCACTAAATCCTTCAAAGAGGGCTTGCCTTGACAGGCATCATTAAGGGATACTACAAATTGATGGTTCTTAAATGGCAGACTTTTTTTTTAAATCTGTGTTTGTTTTGCTTACAAAAGAGAAAAGGGCAGTGCAATGGCTGGATCTAAAAGTAATGTAGAAAATTCATGTAGAGATATACCATAACTAATGAACTTTTTTATAAATTAAATCAAATCAAATGCTGGTTTTCAAACTGCAAAATTTCACAAGTGAGGGCATAGTGGACTGTCCTTAAACCTAGCAATATGAAAATGCTGTTCTGACTCCACCTCTGTGTACAATGTGATGGTCAGAACGTTTATAGACCCTTTCCTTTTAAAATGAGTTGTATTGTATCAGGACAGGGCTCAAATAGCATGTGCTCAAAGCACATGCCTTGCATAATATTCTTCATGTTTGAGACCCTGGATTTGATGCATACCCTCTTCCTCTAGTACCCCTATATGTGGACCCCATACCAACAATAATGATTTATATTTTTGCAGCTATGGAAACAAACTTTTTAGATTCTTAGGATGTCTGATAAAAGTTCTATCACGGGGCTCCTGAGCACTCCCAGAGTGATCCAAGTCAGTACCACTAGATATACCCCCCCATCCCAAATCCCAAAAGCATACTATTACTGAAACCTGAGAGATAGTATAGTAGTATGATGTTTGTCTGGGTTTAATACCTATATTTCCATATGTACCCTGAGCAATACCAGAAGTAATTCCTGAGTGCTGAGACAGGAGTACCCCCCTGGACATTGCCAGGTATAGGCAAAAAAAGAAAAAAGAAAGAAAGAAAACAAACAAAAGTAAGAGCAGAAGATTGTACAATTGCACCAAAAGTCAAAAAATGGTAACTCCTTTGTCCATTTGGTTACTATTTATCTCTGTTCCACCAGAATGTCTGATCACTTTAAAAACTCTCCTCCAAAGCCAGAATTATAGTACAGTTGATAGAGTCTGCTTTGCATATGTCCAAGGTGGGTTCAGTCCCCATTACCCTCAGATGGTGCGCTGTATAAACTGGGAGATTATACATTGGTTAGGGCAGCCCTGGAGGTTCCCCAGTACCAGCATTGTGGTCCTGTAATCTCCTGCAATGCATGACATCCTTGGACCCTTGCACTGAATCTCTTGTCCACTTTGATGAGAATTGCTGACCACCTCACCCCAGATCACCTTGAGAATATTCTGCCCACCCTACTTCCAAAAATGACTATTCCAACTGGGATAGCATTTCTCCATGTCATGCTTACAGATCTAGTTCAAATACCTTCTTAGCTTTTGTTTTGTTTTGTGTTTGGGCCACACCCAGTGATGCTCAGAAATCTGCTCCTGGGACTCAAGGCTTGATGAACCATATGGGACGCCTGGGATTCAACCAAGGTCTGTCCTGATTGTTTTAGAAGATGAAAAGAAGGCATTTGGCATGATGAAACACCCATTCATGATAGAAATGCTTAATAAAATGGGAGTTGAAGTAACTGCCTCATCATATTTAAAGCCATCACAGCAAACATCATTCTCAATGGTGAAAAACCGAAAGCCTTCCTTCTAATACTGGGCATAAGACAAGATTGCCCACTCTCACCACTACTATTTAATATAGAATTGGAAGTCCTTTGCATATCTCAGAGGCAAGAAGGGCATTCAAATTGGGAAAGAAGTCATACTCTCATTATGCAGAAGATAGTTAGAAAATTTTAGTCTCCATAAAAAAAGCAAATAGAGACAATAGACTTCACAGTAAAGAAGCATACTACAAAATCAATGCAAAGAAACTCATGGTTTTTCTATATGAAAATAATTAAATATGAAAATTTTAATATTATTTCAAATTATGTCTCCAAAATTCAAGTACCTTGGAATTAACTTAACATAACAGGTAAGACTTATACAAAGAATTATAGGGGCCCAGGAGATAGCATGGAGGTAAGGCATTTGCCTTTCATGCAAAAGGTCATCAGTTCGAATCCCGGTGCCCCATATGGTCCCCCGTGCCTGCCAGGAGCAATTTCTGAGCATGGAGCCAGGAGGAACCCCTGAGCACTGCCAGGTGTGACCCAAAACAAACAAACAAAAAAAAAACAAAAAAACAAAAACAAAAAAAAACAAAGAATTATAAAACATTACTGAAAGAAATAAAAGAGAACATGAGGAAACAGACATTACCTGTTTATGGTTTGGAAGGATAGGTATTGTGAAAATGATAAAACTGCCCAAACCATTATACAGATTTGATGCCCTTTTAATTATTTTAAATATATAAAATGCGATTGAATAGAGTAATAACTGTACCTTACAGTACCACGCTTCTGCTGAATTGCCAACACAATTCTAGGAAAAAGGAAGATGGGAGACTTGTTTTCCCCAACTTCAAACTATACTATAAAGGTGTAGTAAACAAGAAAGTAGCGCTGGAATAAAAGACCAATGTTAGACCAATAATAGACCAATAGAAAAGAGTTGAGAGTCCAGAGGCAGATCCTAGGATATATGGATAGTTAATCTTTGATAAAGGAGCAAAATGTTTAAAGTAGGATAAGGAAAGCTTCTTCCCCAAATGATGTTGGGATAGTGTATCAGCCACATTGGGAAAAACAAAATAAGCCTCTAAATTACTAACATATCTAAACTACTCATAAATTCAAGTAAAAAAGAATTAAAGACCTTGATACCATGCCTGAACCCTCAGATTGGATTAAAAAATAGGTGAACCATTTAATGACATTGGAACTAGTGGTGCCTTCAATGATTCATTAGCTAAGTAAATGCAAAATAAAATGGACTACATCAGACTTAGAAGCTTCTTCACAGTAATTAAAATAATAAAAGGACAACTGACAGACTGGGAGAGAATATTTATCCATCACTCTACTGGTAAAGGGTTGATAGAAACTTCCCCCTAAAAGGATATAAAGATGGTTAAAAAGTCTATGATAAATGCATTTATTATTAGGGAATTGAAGTTAAAACAAGAATGAAATATCATCTCACATCAGTGAGACTGGCACAAATCACAAAGAATAACATCAAAAGTACACTAGTCCAGCCTATTTGAAAAACAATTCAGACACTTCCCAAAACACTACTAATATGACCCAGCAGTTCCACTTCTTGGAATCTTCCCCCAAGACCCAAAAACTATTTAGAAAAAAAACAGTTGCATGCCTGTGTTCATTGCAACACTATTTGTAATAGCCAATTCTTAAAACAATCCAAATATCCCAGAACATATATACAGTGGAATACTATTCCACTGCAATTTGGTGTTACATGGATCTATCTGGAGAATCTAATGCTTAATGAAGTTAGGAGATGGACAAACAAGGAATAATCTCATGCAGAATATAAAGAAATATTAGAGGAAACAATAAGCATCCAAAGACAACAAAAGCTGTAAAGTGGCACCCAAAGAAAACAAACTGAGAATGGATCTTCAGTAAAAAGCTTAATTGTGGAGGTGTTGAGAAGAGAGGAACCAGTGGGAAATAGTAGAGAGGAAAGCAGACACTGCTGGTGCCTAGTGTGTTTTCTCCATGAAACCTGACTATTAATGGTTTTGTAAATCACAGTGTCTCAAATAAAATAATAAAACTTACTTTACCATTCTTGAGAGATAGCAAAATGTCTCAAATGTCCCATAAATATTATCTTTATATTTGAGAAGTATGTCTGTGCTCACTATTTAATGATTATGTACCCCTCTTTGTATTTTAATATGAAATATTTTCATATACCTTGAATTGACATGAACAACAAAGCTGTCATCTACTTTTAACTTTTGATAAACTTATCTATTAATTTTGGGTTTAATTATATATAGATCAGGGCATAACCATATGAATTATTCATCTAAATAACTGAGCATATCTAGCAACATGGACTTGTTATTGCCCAAACTTTCTTATATTTAGCGTAAATAAATTTTCTATATACTTTACAGAGGTAGGTGAGGAAAAAAAGTGGGGTAGAAGCAGTGTATTCTGATCACCATACCACTCCTTGGTACATCTCAGCACTTTTCAATAAGCTTTTCTGATTTGATTTTTATTTACCATTTTATATAAGAAACATTAAACTAGAGATAAAATTTAACTATATCCCCTCCTGCAAATCTCTTTTTTCAACTCTCTCATTCTCATACTTTAAGTATATCTTTTCAGTTCATTTAGAAAAGATTGGGGGGGAGATATGGATTCAAACAGTATTAAATATTTTATGTTTCTCATTTAAACAGTTTGATCTCACTGTGGTGCAGCGTTCTAAGCATTTTGGTATCCCTTAATTTCACATTTTTGATACATATTTCAGAATTTACCGAGCAGATAAATAAGAAGCCTAATAATAAAATAGGTAACATTTGATTCTACCATACTTACTAAGAGGCAGACCATCACCAGAATAGTTGAAAGTCTTTTGGGCTTTTCCTCTCACTGCCCTGGCTCAGGAAACCCCTCTTTTATTCACATTAACTTTCCTATTTACCACTTATATAGGTAATATTTCAACAACAAATTTCCAGTTAGATTTTTCTTTTAGCTTTATCAAAACATATCACACTATACATATTCATTTTAGACATATTTTATATTTACTGAGCTGTTTTAAGATGCATCCATAGTACTCTATACATTTTATTGCTGTGTAGTAGTCCTTTATCTTTTGTTATTGAACATTTGTGTTATTTTCAGTTGTACGTATACTTTTAAAAATGTATTATAGTACCATGATTTACCAACACAGACATTTCAAGCATGAAAAGTTTTAACGCAAAACTCACCAGGAGTGTGAAACTTCACTCCACCAGTGTACCTATTTCCCCATCCACCACCATAGTCTACTCCCTTGCAAACAGTTTGCTTCATATTGTTTGGTTCAACAAAAGGCAGGTAGAATTATCAAAGCATAGATCAATTTGAAATAATAGCTATAACTCTCCTTGGTGTCATTAAATCAGTCAAGGACTTACCAGGCTATAGCTGGTTCTAGTTAAGCCTTCTGTGTTACTGTTTATGCTCCACTTAGCTTGTTAGATTTCTACTTTGCATCAGGTTTTCTGTGATCTTATTGGGCTAGCATTACTATAAAAATTTGAGGTGCCACACAGTCCAGGATCTATAGATCTGAAACAAATCTGTTAACTTGATAGTTTGATAAAGTTAAGTTCTGAGGCTCTTTTGGAGGGTATAGTGTGTCATATTGGGCTGCTTTGTTTTATATAGAAAAGGAAATCTGCCCCCATCCATTCTGAGAAAGCCCAGAGTTATCAGCCTGGGAAAAGAAGTCAATGATCTTTTTTTTTTTTTCCCCAAGAGTAAGTGTTAAGAAATACAATACATAGTTTATATGGGAATTTCTTTTACTTTTTGCGACATCTCCATACTGCCTTCCATAGAGGTTGAACCAGCAATAAATGGGGTTTAATTTTTACTGTGTCCCCACCAACACTGATTGTTCCCTTCATATATTTCATTTTCACTTATGAGAGATATCTCATCATTTTGATTTGTTTGTCCCTGATAATAGTGACTTTGAATACTTTTTTCATATATCTACTGGCCATCTGTATATGTCCTTCAGCAAAGTATATTCATTTCTATTTTTGACAGTAGTTTTGTTATTGAGTTTTATGAGCATTCTACATAAGTCCTTTATCTCATTTATTAATGCAAATATTTGCTTCCAATAGTTATAGTGACCTTTTATTTTAGCCGAAGTTTTCTTTTGTCTTGTAAAAGACTTTTGATATGCTATATTTCTGTTCGTTTTTGTTTGGTTACTTTTGCTAAAATAATCACATTATTTAAGACACTCCTGAAAGTAGTATCTTAGAGAGTTTGGCCTATATTTTCCTCCATGTATTTTATGGATTTTAGTGTAAGCTTAAGATCTTTAATGTTCATTGAATCAATATGTGATTTTTATGAAATAAGGATGCATTTTCTTGTTTGCTTGTGTTTTCTTTCTGTCTTTCTCCCTCTTTCCCTCTCACCCCCTTCCTTCTTTCTTTCTTTTCTTTCTTGCATGGAGCTATGCAGTTTTTAAGCACCCCTTGTTGAAATGGGTTTTTCTCAGATCTACTTCATGTACCCAGCTCTGTAGTCCCATCAAAGGTTAGCTGTTGAGAACTCTTAAGATTTATCTAAGGTTTGTTCTATCCAAATCATGATACCATTTTTATCTTATGTTTTTCATATTTTGTTGACTATAATCTTTCATAGAGTGATGACCAAACATTAATATGGTGGTCATCCTGTTTGTGCTTCTAATTAAAGGGTTTTTATTTTATAGCTTGTATTCCATACAAGAGATACTTAGAGCTAATCCCACAGTGATGCTCAGGAGACTGTGTATTACTGGGAATCAAACCTAGCTACTAACATGCAAAGTATGTACTCAGCCCACTGAGCTATCTCCCCAACCCTATAATGGTTGGTTTTAACCTTTAATGGTTTTAATATTTTCCATTAAATATGTAATTTTGCTATGAGTTTCTTATAAATGTTATCATTCATTTTTTTATTTTGTCGCCCTATTCACAATACAGACCAGGCAAAGGGCCTGTGCTGAGGTGTATATGGGGTGCATTTACTGTACCTCCTCTTTCTATACAGTCAGTGTAAAGAACACAGCCTGTGATAAGAATTGGGAAGCCTTATCTTTTTTTTATTTTTAATATACATATATATAAAATCCTTCACCAGTGCAACATTCCCATGGCCAATATCCCCCCCCCCCAAAAAAACCCAACAAATCACAATAGATCTCTAGAGAATTAGAACAGGTGTCAGGGTGTGTATGTTGCATGTGTCTCATCCTGGTTTTATCATAAGCTCCACATATGGTTCTCTGAGCACAGCAGGAGTATGATCCCTAAGTATGATCCCCAAGCACAGAGCCATTTGGGTTGATTCTGTAGTATACATACAGAAAGCTAGAGAAATCTCATCTATGTGGTAGATTCAAATCAATGGTAAAGTATCAAAATCAGGCTCGAAACTACCACCAAGTAAAGAAAAAAAAATGTTATAATTCAAGTAAAATTTTCTTTTGTTGCAGTTTTCAAAGAGACTTTATCATGAATGGCTATTAAATATGTTGAGTACTCTTTTGATACTTATCTGGATTAGCATTTTCCCAACTTTAATTGAACTGTATTAATACTTTTATTATTTTACGTTATCCTTGCATTCCCAGAATATCAATTTTTTAAGATGCATGCTTTATTATTTTTGCACAACAATATATTTTGTACACAAACTAATTTCAAATGAGTAGAAATAGAAACTAAATCTTCATTAACAATGAAAAAAAATGTTAGTGCCTTTTTAGAGTTGTCTACTTTGGTATATGATAAGAGAACAATCTCTAACTGTTAGAAGTAGATAATAACCTAATAGGACTGGCTCATTGAAAAGTTCTGTGATTTTCTTCTTCTATATACCTGAAAAAATATTTTGATTTATACATGTGGGCCTTATTTTCTTAGTAAGTTTCTCTGAGGTGTAGGATTGTGGATTATGAGGAGGCCAGAGAGATAGTCCAGCTGTAGGGTGTTTGCCTTGCACGTGGCTGACCCAGGACAAACCTGGGATCAATCTCCAGTGTCCAATTTGATCCTCTGAGCCAAGAGCAATTTCTGAGCACCTTACCAGGAGTAATCCTTGAACGTCACCAGTTGTGCCCCCCCCAAAATAAAGGAAAGGAAGAGGATTGTGAATTATGTTCCAATCCACAGATTAACAATATTGAAAAGTAAAAATATATATACTCTTTTTTAAGTTAAGCTAACATGTTTATAGATTATTGATAGCATGTGAATCTCTTGCATTTTAATTGATCATTCTATTATTATAAAAAGTTTATTACAGCTTTTAGTCACATTTTATTTGTATTTTTTTTTTTTTTAGTGCTGGACCTAAAGGAGACAACATTTATGAATGGAGATCGACTATATTGGGACCTCCAGGATCTGTATATGAAGGAGGGGTTTTCTTTCTTGACATTACTTTTTCACCAGATTATCCATTTAAACCTCCTAAGGTCAGTATAAATTACTTATCCAATTTTAGGACTGTTTGTTATATGTATATATATATATGTAAGCATACAGGAATGCATGCCTGTTCTTTGTAAAAAAAAAAAAAGAAAAAGAAAAGAAAAGAAAAGGCTAACAGAAAATGAAAATTGCAGTTTATCCCTACTCACTCCCTGGCCCATTTATTTGTTTTATTTTTGTTTTGGGGCCACATTTGGCTTTACTCAAAGCTTATTCATAGCTCTGTGCTCAAAGATCATTCTTAGTGGGGTTGGAGGACTATCTGGGATGCTGGAGGTCGATCTTGGGTTAGCTGAGTACTAGGCAAGTACCCTACATTTGTATTATTGTTCTAGTCCCTCCTTGGCCCTTTAATTGTGTATCATTGCTTTTTTTACATTTTTACACTGTCTTTTTGGTATATGTTTTAATATCAGTTTAGGGCAGAATATTTTGATAGAAGTAACTGAGTGAAGTTAAGCCATTGCCAATATATAGTCAGATAGCCAGCATAAAGCTGGCGCAGCATGTAAGGCACAGAGCCTAACACAACCCAAATACAGTTTCTGGCACCAGCTATGAATCATTGAGATTTTCTCACTCCATGTTTAGTTCTTCATATAAAGAACACATATACTAGAATGGGAAATGTGACTCAGAGATTAAAAACCATGCCAAGAGAACTGAGTAAAAAAAAAGTGTTTTTAATAGTCTTTTAATAGAAATGATTAAAAGACACATGAAAAAAGTATGCAACTAGTGGAGTCAGAACTGGGAAAATGTTTTGCTTATTTATAAGCCTATACTACATAATAAAAAAGTATTTTTCACATTCCTTTCTATTGCTTATAAATCAGTCATTTGACAAGCTGAATTTTATTCTTCACATTGGAAAGTAAAAGACCCTGAGGACTGTGAGTACACTGACTGTGGTTCCAAACATTTTAAGTCTCCTCCCCCCAAAAAATATATATAAAGAAAATAACACTATGAGATAGCACTTTACCCCTATGAAAATGACACATATCAAAATAACTACAAACTATCTGTATTTGCAGAGTGCAGAGAAAAGAGAATATACTGTTGTTGCTAGAGTAAATTATTACTGCCTGTATATAAAATGGTATGGAGATTCCTTTTAAAATCATATAAATATATCCCAGCAATAACAGTTCTAGTTTTACTTAAAAAGTATGAGAGCACTAATTCAGTAAGATGGGTGTATCCCTATGTGTATAGCAACAGCATTCTCAGTAGACAAAGCATTGGAACAACTAGAGTACATATTACAAATTAGTAGATAAAGAATTGAGTATATGTAGTAAATGAAATACTTCTAAGACAAAGTCTCACCTTTATAACAGTCTGGATGAAACAGGTAATTACTTCTGGAAGTAAATAATGAAATTATTCTTCTCAAATGAAATATGAATAGACAAAAGTAAGTAAATTAACAAATGGAAAAAAAAGTAAGTTTTCAATTCTACAAAGAATATGTTTACCAAAGGGAGAGAGGTCAAGGGAGGAAAGACAAAAATTGATTATCAGAATGGCACTAGAACTTTGATAATGGGTGCAATGAGGCTTATACACATAAAGAGGTATGATGCCACCTTACTGAAATTTATACAGCATTTTAAATCAGTGGTAAATTAATGAAAAAAATTTTGTTTGGTTTTTTTGGGGGAGGTGTCACACTCCGCAATGTTCAGGGGTTACTCCTGGCTCTATGCTCATTTCTTTGGAGAGTGATGTTTCCAACTTGAAGATGCCTTTAGTCTCAATGTCATGAAGTGTTTTAACCAACATGTTGTTCTATATACTTTATGATTTTGGGTCTGATATCAAGGTCTTTAATCCATTTGGGTTTGACCTTTGTACATGGTTTTAGATGGAGATCTGATGTTGAGAGAAATAATTGTCATGGGATTTAGTGTCATGTTTACTTAGGAGTTTGGTGTGTCTCTTGGTCTGTCTTGTCTTAAAGAAGACATTTCAGTTTTTCTTTTAAGGCTGGTTTTGAGTTTGCAAAGTTTCCGAGCTGTTGTTTATCCATGAAGCTATGTATATTTTCTTCAAACCTAAACGTGAGTCTCACTGGGTTCAAGTTTCTAGGCTAACGTTCATTTCGTTGAGTTTTGTCACTATATCCCACCACTGCCTTCTGGCCTTGAGAGTTTCTTGTAACAGGTCCGCTATAAATCTTATGGATGCTCCTTTGAATTTATTTTCCTTTTTTATATTGCTACTTTCAGTAGTCATTCCCTATCTGTGGTATTTGTCATTGTGCCTGGGATGTATCTTGGGGTGCTTTACTTCAAATCTCTTTTAGCTGGTGCTCTTTGGGCATGTAGGATTTGGTTGCATGCAGTATTTAGCTCTGGAAGTTTCTCTGCAATGATGTCCTTGACTGTTGATTCTTCCTGGGGATTTTCCTCTTAGTTTTCTGAGACTCCAATGATTCTTATGTTGATTCTGTTGAGTTTATCAAAGACTTCTATTTTCATCTGTTCACATTTTTTGAGTACTTTTTCCATTGTCTGATCATTTGCATTAAGGCTCTTTCCAATCTCTTCTCTTGTATGGAGTTGTTATGTGTCTCTTCTTTCAAATCACTGATTCTGTCCTTAGCTGCTGTTACTCTGTTGAAGCGGCTTTCCATTGAGGTTTTCATTTCACCTGTTGAGAGACAATTTCTATACTTTCTTGTTATTTTCTATTTAAGCCTTTTTGTATTTTCTATTTAGATCATTATTGCAATAAGTAGTTAAAACCATGCTATTAGCTTCCGCTAAGTTGGTTTTACTTCTGTTAAATTGATTTCTAAATTCATAAAAATCCTGACCACACACAAGCCATCTGTCCATGAGGGTCCTGACTGGTGGTCAGTAAATAGCTCACAGATGCCTGAAAACTGCCGGATGGCTCAAAGAGATCAAAGAATGCTGTGTGCATACTTGGGATATATAGAAAATAATTAGATAAAGATTAATATGGTTTCTATCTTTGTTGTTGTTGGCTTAGAGCTATAAAATAGATCATCAGGCCTCTCCCATGACCTTCATCCTGTTAAGCCAAGGCACTCCAGGGAAACATCTGGAGAAGCGGGACTTTTCTTATACTAGACATAGTTCCAAAAGACCATTGGAAAGGGGGCCTGGAGCAAATTACACCAATGGGGACCTGGGGGATTGCACCTTTTTCTGTTAACATTATTGGATAATTTGCACTGAAATACTTGTGTGAGCCTATGAAATGTTTGAAGAATGAAACCGTATGTAATCTCATTATCACATGGATTTCTATCAGAATCTGGGGATTGCTGATTGGTTCCTCCTTTGAACCAGTAACTGCTGTGCCAGGTTGCTGTTGGGGAACCCCAAAGTTCTAGAGGAAATAAACTCTGCGTTGCTTTTGCATCTCTGAAGGTTTGGAGTCTTTATTGAGGTGGTGGGCTCGTCCCGGACCTGGGTTGTCCCAGGCCCTAGGCTTTCCTGGTCCTTTTCACACATCTACTGAGTGTTTCAGACCTATTATCTCTGTTTGGAGTTTTCTGATTTCTTTCTTTATATCCTCTTAATTCTTATTTGTGGTCCATTCCACTCCATCTATGCTTTCTTTGAGTTCTATGAACATCCTCCATATTTCTTCTTTAAACCCCTTATCTGAGAGGCTAACTAGATGGTTGGCATTTTTTGAGTCATCAGAGCTGCCATCTTCATTCTCTATGCCTGATGTTGGCCTGCATTATTTCCCCATTGTCACACTTATTTTGTGGGTTTTTTTCTACATGTTATGGTGGGGTTCATTGTCTAGAAAATGCGTAGAGCCACGAATTGAAGCTAAGCAGCCGGGCTCTTTCTCCACCTTCTTTTGGTGTTTCCAGCTAACCTCTGATCGCTCAGCTTCCAGATACTTCTGGGTCAGGTTGGTCTCAAAAGCCACAGCCAATAGTCAGACTGTAGCCCTTTGTAATGTTGTTCAGCAGCAATCAGACAACTGTTACTTCTTAATCTTTAAACCAAAACCTAATGTGAGGGAAGGGTGATTTAAGTGTAGCAGAATGGAAAAGTAAGTCATGATGTGTTCATACTATAGCTAAACTCACAGAGCCTAACAGGGCACACATAGCCGATTTTCCTCCCTAGACAGAACAGATATCCTGTTTTTATCCCTAGAGAGAGTATGTGTCCTGTTTTCCCCTTAAACAGAGCCTGCATCCTATTTTTCCCATAAGTAGAGCACTTAACATGTTTTTTCTCCTTTTCCTATTTTTCTCCTAACCTGATTAGCTTAGACACATTATATATCTCATCTCCACTTAAAATAAATCATTGTTATTGTTATTTCTCCCCAAGTGGCTTGTGGATGATTTTGAATCTGTAAGCCCAGAATTCGACTTCACCAGCCTCACTTACACATACAATGCGATATTAATAACTTTAAAATGTATATTGAGCAATAATTATGATTCAAACAAATGCAAATTGAAAAAGCATAAATGATCCTGTATGATTTTCCTACCATTGATTCTGTTTATAAGTTCAAAAAGAGAACAAATGAGTCCAAATACTGATAACATGTGAAGATAGTGACAAAATTAGAAAAGTACAGGGAGATTTCTGGGGTTTGGTCAATATTCTGTAATTTAACATAGTCACTTAATGTGTTCACTTGGTAAAAATTGGATCTACAAATGTTTTTATATACCTTTTTAAAAATATAATATACTTTTTTGGTAATTTTATTTTATTGAAACCACTGTGATTTACAAAGTTCTTCATAGTTGGGTTTCAGATAAAGAGTTAAGTTTTTCACTTGCTTCTATTCACAAGCATTTAAGTTATTGGTAAATGTTGAAAAGACTAAACGAATCACTAATAATCATGCTGGAAAATTTCTTTCTCCTAACTTATATTGAGTAGCCATTTAGCAAGATAATGATAAGTTTTATTTGTTGCACCTGTTCTACACCTACCACGCTAGGTCACTATTCAATCTTTCTTATGCATAAGATGGTCAAAGTCAAATTGCCAAAGCCCAATTGTAGCCCCACTACTTACAGTTTTATAAATACCTTTCCATATACATCAAAGTAGAATTTATGATTGCTAAGCAGCTGTGTCCATTTTGGCACTAGATCAGGTTCATTGACAGGAATAAAGGAAGAAGTTTTTTTATATTTTATTTAAATAACTTGATTACATACATGATTGTGTTAGGGTTTCAGTCATGTAAAGAACACCACCCATCACCATTGCAGCGTTCCCATCACCAGTGTCCCAAATCTACCTCCTCCCCACCCAATCCCTGCCAGTACTCTAGACAGGTTTTCCATTTCCCTCATACATTCTCATTATTAGGACAGTTCAAAATGTAGTTACTTCTCTAACTAAACTCATCACTCTTTGTGCTGAGCTTCATGAGGTGAGCTGGAACTTCCAGCTTTTTTCTCTTTTGGTCTGAAAATTATTATTGCAAGAATGTCTTTCATTTTTCTTAAGACCCATAGATGGGTGAGACCATTCTGTGTTTTCCTCTCTGACTCATTTCACTCAGCATAATAGATTCTATGTACATCCATGTATAAGAAAATTTCATGACTTCATCTTTCCTGACAGCTGCATAATAATATCATTGTGTATGTGTACCACAGTTTCTTTAGCCATTCATCTGTTGAAGGGCATCTTGGTTGTTTTCACAGTCTTGCTATGGTAAATAGTGCTGCAATGAATTTAGGTGTAAGGAAGGGGT
The DNA here is from genome assembly GCA_004027635.1 of Crocidura indochinensis. Taxonomy (NCBI): domain Eukaryota; kingdom Metazoa; phylum Chordata; class Mammalia; order Eulipotyphla; family Soricidae; genus Crocidura; species Crocidura indochinensis. Next base: position 15,663 of record PVKC010004141.1, on the reverse strand, counting down.
TTTTGTATTGTATTTTTATGTTCCTTGGGTATATTCCTAGGAGTGGTATAGCTGGATCGTATGGGAGCTTGAGGAATCTCCATATCGCTTTCCATAGAGGTCGGACTACACAGCATTCTCACCAGCAGTGGATAAGAGTTCCTTTCTCTCCACATCCCCGCCAACACTGTTTGTTTTCATTCTTTGTGATGTGTGCCATTTTCTGCGGTGTGAGGTGGTACCTCATAGTTGTTTTGATTTGCATCTCCCTGATGATTAGTGATGTGGAGCATTTTTTCATGTGTCTTTTGGCCATTTGTATTTCTTCTTTGTCAAAGTTTCTGTCCATTTCTTCTCCCCATTTTTTGATGGGATTAGATATTTTTTTCTTGTAAAGTTCTGTCAGTGCCTTGTATATTTTAGAGATTAGCCCCTTATGTGATGGGTATTGGGTGAATAGTTTCTCCCACTCAGTGGGTGGAAGGAAGAAGATTTTTAAGAGTTTCCATTATGTATATGTCTAACATGAGCTAGGTATATAGCTCCATTTCCACATATTCTCTTTTATTTCTTGAAGCAGGGTTTTGTAGTTTTCTTTGTATAAGTCCTTCACATCTTTAGTTAAGTTGACTCCAAGATAAAGTTTGAGGATTGTTTTTTTGATATCCATTCCTTCTGTATTATTGGTGTAGAAAAGAATTCTTATCTTCATAAAATATATACTTATAGAAGTGCTAACAAGTGAATTGAGTAATATTTGAACAACCATTTGGATTTTTTGTGATGCAAAGTAAAAATAGTTTTAATTTGGAAACATGAGAGAAGAGAAATGGGAGGGGGGTGTCCCATTAAGAAGAGAAATACAAGGCCGAGCAATAGAACAGTAGGTAGAGTGTTTGGCTTTTATGAGGCTAATCTAGGTTCTATTCCTGGTATTTGGATCTTGCCTCCAGAGTTCAGGGTTTACTCGTGGTTATGTGCTGAAGGATTATTCCTTGTAGAACTTGGGGACATCATGGGCTACCAGGGATTGAACATTCTAGTACCAATGAATGAATGCAAAGTGCTTTATCACTATACTATCTTCAACACCCATATAGGTGTTTAAGGAAAATTAACTTCTTTAATATTACTAGGATCATGAATCTTATATACTTATGTAGTGAAGGAAGCAGTAGTTTTAAGAAATTTAAGTAATTTATCTCAAACTTCTTAATTCTTTATATTTGTTATTGGAAGTATAAGGCAGAATAGTAATGTCATACTTATTTTTGTAAAATCTATTTTATAATTTGAAGAATTTATGAAATACTCTAGTCCTAACTTGACAGTGTGTAAGACTATTAACATCTCTCCTGATTATTCTCAAGACATTAAAGATTGACCTAAAACTAAAAATTTTAATAATATGTTTCTTTAAACCTTTTTGGCTTAATGACAATAATACTAGTAGTGAATGTCATTGTACCTTCCTTGTTTAATACCTCACATGAATTCCAATTTACCAGAACTTACCCTTTAAAAGCTATTAAGTTTTTAAATACCATCTGTCCCTGGTTAAACTGTTGAGATCTAGAATATAAGTAAATGTCTTTATTCTTTATTCCCTCTCATTTTCAAAAACTTTGGAAGTATAGGTAGGGGATATAAGTAGGCAAATTTCCTTCATGTTTCTTATACCTTTATCTACTGTTAAATTTGCTTCATGTGTGAATATTTGAAAACCTCTGAGCCTGTCCTTATTGCCTCATCCATATAATAAATATTACCTATTTCACGGGATTATTTTGAATATTAAATTACATGATGAAAATCATTTAGAGCCACTACCTGGCACATAAACATTGCATAATTCTTAGCTACATTTTTAAAAAATAGCTAAAATTTTTATTTGGTTAGATCTTTCTGTGATATACATGACATATTTTTAAAAAGTTATACCAAAGGGAAACTGTAGCATTACCCCTCTTGTATATTTATAATTTTGGAATACTCAGTATTTATGAACACTACCATTTTTAAAGTATGTCTCTTTTGTGTATTATGTAGCACTCACCAAGAGAATGGGCATTCAGCCAGCTCTATAATTACTGTTAATTTACTGTATCATTAACAAAATTAGTCATTGTTTCATTCCAGATTGTGTTAAAATATAGCTTCTACACTGTTGTGGGCTGTATGAAAAAATAAAAATACTTTATCTAACTAGTTATGAGGAGAGCTTTATTTTTCGTTGCTTGTATAATGAATTATTAATGTTATAGGATAAATAATTGCCATTCCTCTGTCTACAAACATAAAATGTATTACTCTTCTAAAGGAAAAAGGAAGACTATTTTCATTTTATATTTAGGAAGATTGTAAATATGCTACATGTTCTAGAATTGTCTTGACTATTGTTCTTAAAAATAAAATCAAAATAAAAAGGAAAGCATGCTTCTTATATCTATGTCACTATCTTTAACACAGTAGCATTATGGTCAGTTGTTTATTATAAAGTTTATATGGAATATATTAACTGTCTCAGCTACTGAACTTCGTAATTTGTCTTTATGTATGAAATATTTTGCAATAAAAGAAGAAATGAATCATCTTGTCTTAGATATGTAGTATCATTGGATATCTGTTAAATTAGTACTTGCCCTCTGCAATACTAATTAATAACTAAGTGTTGAATCAACATAGTTCCACATTCTGTTTTTAATTTTAATGTTCAAGAGCAGCTGCTCTTTTTTAATTACTTTATTTAAATACCATGGTTACAAACTTTTTCATAATAATTTGGGGGATTTTTTCCAAGTTACAAAATTGTTTATGATTGAGTTCAGTCATATAGCATGCAACACCCTTCATTTAGGAGTGACTGTTCTTGTATTTTATTTAGTGAAGAGTATGGAGAGGCGTTCATCCAGAGAATATAGGGTGAAACCAGGGATCAAACTTAATATCCTTATTACTTGTAAGGACCTTCAGGGCAGATGCTGTACCATTGAACCTGTTTTCTCACTTCATTGTGTCCCCAAGTATCAATGGAGCACCTCCTGGATATATGTATTATTAGTTAAAACAATGGGAATATTTACTTAATGGTTTATGTACATGATTAAATCACCTACTTTTCTACTTCAATTGTTTGGGTTTCTGCAGTTTTAGTATATTATGATTTTATATTTATGATTTATTTTGTTACCAGAAAATTAGAAAAACCTGGTGCCGGAGCAATAGTGCAGCGTTAAGGTGTTTGCCTTGCACGCAACCAACACGGGACGAACCACAATTCAAATCCCAGCATCCCATATGGTCCCCCAAAACTGCCAAAGGCAAGTTCTGAACACAGAACCAGGAGTAGCACCCGCCGAGTGTGACCCACACACTTGAAAGAAAACTAGAAAAATCAGGTCCTTTCCAATTTCTTTTTTTACTTTACTGTTCATTCTGTTTTTGTTTTTGTTTATACATAGGAGCCATACATCAAGCACCTAAAGTCCTTCACTCATGCCAAATATATGCTTCCTTGAGCTTTATTGCTTTTTTTTTCCATAAGAAATTGAGTTTATTTGAAAATAATATAGGATTGGCCATTCAGAAATGCACCCTGTACCTAGGCAAGTTCTAGTAAAGTTTGGAAACTGTCTTAATGGACAGTGTATAGAGAATGGGAAGTTCCCAGAATTCAAGCAGTCGGGTATTTTCACTTTAACCTTGAAAAAAAAACTGTTATAAGTGAGCTTTCAAATGGTGAAGTTGTACTTCTAGACTTTAAATTGTTTGTTGTTAATTGTTTACTAAGGAAGGAAATATTTATGTTCTTGCTAACTCATCTATGAGCTGGTTTCAAGCTACTGTGTTTTACCTAGTATTTGTCCCAAACAAAGTAATTAAAATATCTATATTTTCTTGATTTTTATAAAGATATAAGAGAAAATAAACTCTACAAAGGGAAATATTATCACTTTATATTTGTATAAGTCACAATCTGGCTGCAAACTTATAGACCCATGAAGAAACAAAAGTGAAACACTACTAGGTACTAGAGTATTCTACTGAAAAATAATGTACACTGTGGATGAACTCACTCGGAAAATAATTGCGACTCTGATTTCTACCGTAAAGAAAATCAGCTGGGATACCATTTCTGTAACTTGATAAAAATAGAAATCAAAAAGGACTGCATAATCTTATCAGAGAAAAAGAACAGAAAACATAATGAAAATCAAGTCACTAATTAAGACTATTAATTTCATTTAATTAATTTTTAATGAATGAGTATTAAAAATGAACTAATTTGAACCTTATTCAATCTAGATTTGTTCTTAAAATCTGTGTAAATTGAAGCTTTATAAATTGGATAACATGAATTCATTCTTGGTTCCTAATCAAGTCATACCAAGTGTTCTCCCTTGTGGCAATTTGAAGTTATCTGTTACTCTGCAGTAGGGAGGAGCCCTGGGATTTGATTAAGATGCTTACACTTCTAAAAGGTTTAGGAAGGTAACTTTTTAGTTGCATCTTTTTCTACCTTTGTACTTTAAGGAACATGACAAAGGCATTTACATTTAACTATCTGTTCAATGAAAGTATTTTAGCCATTTAGGTTTGTACTTGAAAGCTTTTTTTTTTGTTGTTTTGGTGTCACACCTGGCAGTGCTCAGGGGTTGCTCCTACACTCAGAAATCTCAGAGCTCCTGGCTGACTTGGGGGACCATATGAGACCACCGTCCTTCTGCATGCAGACATGCAAGGCAATTGCCCTACCTCCATGCTATCTCTTCGACCCCGAAAGCTTTTTATTTTTAAAAAAATGTAGCAAAAGTGTGCAGTCAGATATAACAGTATGCATAGTCCCATACACAGAGGATGGATTAAACATTAAACATTACAGATTCTAGAAAATGATTAATCTAATTTTTCTATAGCTGATTATTGAGGCAAAATATATTTTCTGGTTGGTTTTGGTTTGCTTATGAGGGAAATTTTTTGTTTTGTCTTGCTGATATTTTAATCTTGGGGTGTGGGTTAATGAACTGTCCATAAATCAGTTTTTAAGGAAGAGTACTTGAAGTCTTTTGGTTTTGTTTTGGGGTTACACCCATTGGTTAGTGCTCAGCGCTTACTCATAGATTTGTGCTCAGGGATTACTTATCTTGGTCTAAGTATGTGAGTGTCCTGCCACCTGTACTATTACTTTAGACTCAAATTATTATTATTTTAGATTCAAATGTTACTTTTATATAATGATGTTTACTATTGTCAGCTTTCCAGTTAGATATGTTTATTTACTTCAAAACATTTTCCAAACATACGTGTAGAATCCACGTAACATAAATACTTTGTTCACAAATAGACCCATCCTAACTATGTAGTCTGCTACTACATAGTAGCATTCTTTTATGATAAATCAATGCAAAGTTTTATCAGTCTTTCTAAGGTTATTTTTAAGTAAAGGTACCTCTAAGGTACAAGAATAACACAGCTATTTTTAAGGTACCTTTTAGATAAGATAACTTGGAAATAGACATACATACACACATGTATTCATAACTACATTCCTATATTCTTTTGTGGGGTCACATCGTATGACGCTCAGGGGTTACTGCTGGCTATGTGCTCAGAAATTGCTCCTGGCTCAGGGGACCATATGGGATGCCAGGTATTGCACGTAAGTTCATCCTGGATCAGCTGATAGCTGTGCTATCACTTGGGCCACTCTCTTCTATATTCTATATTCTTCTATAATCTTTTTTTTTTTTTTTTTGGTTTTTGGATCACACCCGGCAGTGCTCAATGATTACTCCTAGCTCTATGCTCAGAAATCGCTCCTGGCAGGCTCCGGGAACCATATGGGATACCGGGATTCGAACCACCATCCTTCTGCATGCAACACCCTACCTCCATGCTAGCTCTCCGGTCCCTCTCTCCTATATTCTTAAAGCTCTGTTACTGGGTTCATGGTCTCTTTATCACATTGCTCAAAACAAGTGTTCTTCAACCTCTTTACATCTTCAGAGAAGCTCCTGTCCTACATACTGATCCACAGATCACAGTTAAAACCAAGGCATAGACCAGTGATTTTAAGTTTTTCTACACCTGCATGCCAACACTGCAAACTACAATTCAAGAACAATATTCATAATATTCAACATCATGTCCTCTACCAGTCTTCCTGCCAATCCTTTTAAGTGGATCAATCCTTTCTGATCCTAATAAAACTTTCGTGATTATGTCTAACTACCCTTTTAACTCAAAATAATCACCACCCTTTTAAGATACTTAATAACACCTATAGTGTTTTTCAGTTATGTTAATATAGTCACATGTTTCAGTGATTAAGACATGAGCATATTTCTATCCACCACACACGTAAAACATCTCTGTTTATATACAACATATAAAGGCATCTTTATTAAAAAAAAAAAAACATCTGGAATTAGCCATTCGAGATAATACCACTATATAGAAATCATATTTTAAATTTTTTCTTAAGGAGCCTAAGAGGGTACTTAGATGAGGCTAACATCGGCTCAATCCCCAGCACCACAATCGGTCCTTTAAGAACCAGAGGAGGTCACTCATATTATAGAACTAAAACTCCAAATAAATAATACTTTCTGGGGCCGGGTGGTGGCGCTGCAGGTAAGGTGCCTGCCTTGCCTGCGCTAACCTAGGACGAACCGCAGTTCGATCCCCTGGTTCCCCATATGGTCCCCCGTGCCTGCCAGGAGCGACTTCTGAGCAAATAGCCAGGAGTAACCCCTGAGCGTCACCGGGTGTGGCCCAAAAAACCAAAAAAATAATCAAATAAAATAATATTTTCTTAATATTTGGTAAATGTTCCAAAATTTCTTGAAAATATTGTTAACTTTACTTGCCAATTGAGTGCTGATATCTATAATTAAATATGTCAATACTCAGTTATTTTTCAAGTATAGTCACAAATGCAAGAGCAACTATAGGTTTTGTAATATACAGAATATGGTATCAACCTTTGTGATGGAATAAAATTTTCCCTACAGCATTTTTATCATATTTTTGTTAATAAAGTGAAGTTAGTTATGTATACTACCCAACCCCGTGAACCATATAACTTCTGGTGTACTTTCTGGAAATTAATTAGAGATCAGGACAGACTTCTTGTTTGATAAGAGCAAGTCTGTGATTATATTCTTTTTCTAAAACTTTTTCTATTCTTTTTCTTAAAACTCTAGGATTTTCTTTTGCAATGCTTTTAATCAAATATTTGGAATTGGCACCAAACATTTTCATTTCATTTATAAATAAGGCTGACTATTATAAAATGTAAGTATTATTTGAAAATGTATGTTCAATCAGAACCAGTATTCAATAGGAAACAAGACCCTTAAGGGTACTGAGGAATAGGATTTAATTTGTGGGGCGAGGAAAAAAACACCAGTGATAAAAAAAAAAAATGTTCAGCAGGAAGAGGCAGTGATGCTGAAAGGTGTAAAGTGTTATGTATGAAATCCTATCAGCAACAGTACTGTATTCCACAATTTAAAAAAAAAAAAAAGAACGCACCTTTTGTAGAAGCAGACTGAGAGGCAAATGAGTTGGGAGGACATTGATAGAGGGAAGTGAACACTAGTAAAGAGATTGATGTTGAAACATTGTATGCTTAAAACCTAAATACAAACAACTTTGTGAGTTTTACCATGCCTAATTTTTCTCATAAGGTTTTATTTTGTCATAATACAGTGATTTTCTTTATTTTTTGCCTTAGTGTATACTTTAACTGACTACTAGTCATTTTGATACTTTAAATTAACATTTTCATAATGCATGTACCTGGTAATTAAAATTTTCATTTTATCACATTTATCTCCCCACTCCAGAGCCCTATATTTCTTTGAGAAATCCTTTCCTATCTCTCCTACAATGAGACATAACATTATAATTTACCCAGTTGTTGAAATATTGACTATTTAATTGTCCTTGTTTATTTATTGAAGTAAAAATGTATTGTAGCATTAAATAAAGTTCAGGAATGTATCTTTGAGGGACTCAATATTCAAATCTCTTTTTATTAACACTACAATTCTTCACTCTTCCTCGTTCTCAAAACCTACGTCAGTGCTACATCAGCTTAGATGCTAACTGTAATTTTTGGCTTTGAATTCTGGCCCTAGGGGAATCCCACTTGCAAGTGCACTTGTGCCACTTGTATAGCAAGTTCTATTTTCTTTAACATTTCTAGCTGTTTTGGAGGGGAATTGATAGGAGGTTATCATGTCTGTATGTTGCAAGAAAGTCAGGTCCTTTAAGGTGTGCCTGTCTGCCCCAAAAGTGGCTCCAATGTTGTCATATATCAGTGTGGTAACTGGACTTGTCCTTTCTGAAACTTGGCACCATATGAATTAAGTACAGCTAATATTTGAGCAAATACTGTCCTACGTAGTTGGGTGACAGTCCTAGAAAAAAATCTGTAATTTGTGTATTTCAAAATTTAGAGCATTTTGAACTTTGGTTATATGAACACAGCTCTTAAAACAAATATGATATTAATAAGTAGTATTAAATCTTACTGCTTGAGGCATGAAAAAACAATTTTCTTAGTTTTAAAACTGATTTAAATCTATTTTTTCAAAGTTCTATAAAAATGGTCTATTAAAAAGTTCCATAATAGGGGCCAGAGAGATAGCATGGAGGTAAGGACTTTGCCTTGTGTGCAGAAGGACAGTGGTTCGAATTGAGGCATCCCATACGGTCCTCCATGCCTGACAGAAGCAATTTCTGAACATAGAGCCAGGAGTGAACCCTGAGCACTGCCAGGTGTGACCCAAAAACTAAAAAAAAAAAAAAAAAAAGAATGTTCCATAATAAAGCACATTTCAAATTATGCCAATGCAGTGTATTGTGGTGGACTACCTATCATAGGAAGCAGTAAACAGCAAATATTATATTTAAAATATAGGAAAAGACTTTTAAAACACACTAATGCAGATATTTTACAAACTAGACATCATATATGTATTCCAGTTCATAAAGCATTCCCACATGAATTAGAACAAATGCATAAATCATGATATAAATTTTTCTTGTTATAGATTTCCTATACTCTTTTGAATTTTATAAATATGGCAAAACAACTAGAGACCAACAAAAAATTCTTTGAAAATTTTCATATCTAATCTTTTTCTTTGAAAATATTAGAGATCAAATGTTAATTTGTTTTCTAAACATTACTATATTTGAACCAAGTAAAATTCCATCTAAAGAATATTAGTTAAATGATGACCATCATATTATTTTTGCAGTTTTAATCTTATGTATATAGATCAACAGGTTCTAAAATAATTGTTTTGACTCTTAATATTTCTAATATGACTAAGGAAAAATAACCAATAGCCCTTAAATTATCTTGACTGACACAGTTATGTCTGTTTGCAAAAAAGTTAACTTTATGTTTTCTTCTAGGTTACCTTTCGAACAAGAATCTATCACTGTAACATTAATAGCCAAGGTGTTATCTGTCTGGACATCCTCAAGGACAACTGGAGTCCTGCCCTGACCATTTCTAAAGTCCTCCTTTCCATCTGCTCACTCCTTACAGATTGCAATCCTGGTAAGAGACTTTAAATACACTGTTGATTGCACCTATTTAAGACTTACTGTCATATTTTAATAAGATGTATTACTATAACAACTACTGCTACTATTATTATCAAGGGTTTTAAATTTCCATAGAATTAACTGTTGTCATTTTTTTAAAGTATATTACATAGTTGACATAGTTGATCATAATATATTTATTTCCACATAAGTGAAAGCAAAGTTATTGAAAAAAATTTAAAAATGGAAGAGAAAAAAGAAAATTAAAAACGGGAGCCGGGCAGTGGCACTGAAGGTAAGGTGCCTGCAGCCTTGCCTGTGCTAGCCTAGGACGGACCACAGTTCGATCCCCCGTTTCCCATATGGCCCCCCAAGCCAGGAGCGACTTCTGAGCGCATAGCCAGGAGTAACCCCTGAGCATCACTGGGTGTGGCCCAAAAACCAAAAAAAAAAAAAAAAAAATTAAAAACAAAAGAAAGAAAAAGTATAGTAGCAAGCCCATTTGTGAAAATTATTATGTCTCCAATAAAATCATTAATATAGTGGCAGAGGTTTAGATTTTGTTAGCTGTTCATTCTGTTAAGTTGGTGTGTTCCTATCAGATTACAGCATTAAGCAAATGAAGTTAAAGTACTATTACTGATCTACAACTTTTAAGGGTCAGTACTCAGCTGCCAGGCCTCCCAGAAGAAGAAAGGTAGGCCTGCACTTGCTCCAAAAAGCTCTGATGATATCAGTACCAAAAAAAAAAAACGCATACCCGAAGTTTAATCAGATTCCTGAAGGGAATCCTAGAGAGCCATTGATGATGTAGGAAAATGATGACTTTGTATGATAGAAGTAGCAGGTGTGTCTTTGGCAAGACAGGGACTTGGCCCTCTCCTCTCAAGGTAGTCAGCCTTTTGCTTCGTTGACCATTGTACCTATAATCTTTCATGGCTAGGTTTACATCTCTCTCATTTGATAAAAGAGTAAGTCAATGGAGTAGGCCTGCTTCGAATATCAACTGTTCTATTATTTGTTTATTTGGGTTTTTGGCTTGGCTCTGAACTCAGAAATCACTTTTAGCAGGCTTGGAGTATCATATGGGATGACAAAGATCAAACCTGGGTCAGTCGTGTGCAAGGCAAATGCCCTACCCACTGTGCTATCACTTCAGTCCAACTATTTTCCTTATAAATTGATTCCTCACGTTAGTCTTTTTAAAACTGATTTGCCAAGAAAGAAAATTATAGTATGATTTTATAAAAAATAATGAAGTCATTGTAAATGAAGTGAATTTAAAAAATGCATTAAATTCTTCTGCAAATAATAATAGTAATAATTGAATAGAATGATCTTTGATTAGATGCCTGTTAAAAGATATAATTTGAGAAATGTTGGCTGTTAAATCTCACAACAAGCAGGCATCCTGACAAGTGATTTTGTTTTTTAATCTGAATAGTTCTGAATTAGGAAATACTTAAAAAGTTAAAAGGAAATAGAACTTCACTGGAAAACTATGGAGAATTTATAGCCAAACCTTTGTGGCTTTCTGGTGTGATCAACAATGGAAGTCTTTACTTCCTGTGTATTCCTCGATGTGTTGTTATGTGTATTTGGCCAACTTTTATTAAATAAAAATAAACCAGTTGCCAATTTTTTACATATCAGGGTTTATTACAGAAAATAGCAAAATTAAATGTAGCTATAGAGTTCTCATTAATGTTTTCAGTTGGAATGTTTTTCTTTGAAATTCCTTCTATCGTGTTCAGGAACAAAACAACCATTCACTACTTTCAAAAAGTTTTATATTGAGAAATGACATAGGAAAGAAAGACAAGTGGGAGTAGGTTTTTCTTATAGGTTCCTAGCTGGTTTATAAAACATGAGGAAGGGGCCAGAGCAGTAGTGCAGGTGGTAGGGTGTTTGCCTTGCATGTGCTAACCTAAGTCGGACTATGGTTCAATTCCGGACAATTTCTGAGCACATAACCAGGACTAAACCCTGAGCATCACCAGGTGTGGCCCAAAAACCGAAAGAAAAAAACCCATGAGGAAATTGATTTTTCCATTTTATGTAATTTTTAGTAATAAAAATTTTGAATGAAAGTGCAATACCATTAAAACAATATATTCATAAAATATGTAACCATCCCAAAATAAAATTGTGCAAATATCACTCTAAATATTTATTTCAAACTTTAGTTTAAGTTTGTTACGACTTGTTTAAAATTAAATGTCAGTAACTTCGTTCTTTTAATCTCATTATCCTTCCTTACTCCTATGAGTCTCTGTGTACGATAGAGCCTGACTTAGAGATATTGTCATAAAATGGGAATTTTTTTTTCTGGTTGCATGAGGCCTAGACTACATAAAGCTACTGGTACATGGCCTTGCATGTTCATCCCAAACCCAAGTAAAAATACTACTTTTTTACTTAATGCTTTCAAGTATTGTAAATCACAGTGCAAAAGCAAAAAGAGGGTAGAGGGAGAACTTGTAACAACAAAATGGTGAATGGAAGGTACCCATCCAAAAAATAATTTTGTAACAATGACTTAAAACAAAAGCACTGCTTCTGAAATTTTTTAAAATTTGAGATTAGGGATACATTGAGAAAAAAATTTTACTCTGAGTGGTATGAAAGTCATTTATTCAGGAAACAATAAATCATGATACTGTATGCTAAAGTAGTGGATATCAGTTACATCTTAATAATACTATTGGTGTAGGAGGAACAAACTTGAGATCCTAGGTGTATGAGGCTAGGGCTCTGAATATTTATAAAGTTGCTAAAGGGATCTGTCCTTATTTCTTACCAATAAGATAAGGTGTAACTTCATACTCAGAAATAAAAATAAGTTCTATGAGATTGTCTTTACACTAATGATAAATTGCTTGGTCACCCATTATTTGTATGTGAAAGTTTATTTTTATACAGGAACATTCATTAGGTACATTCATTTCATCAAGACCTTTAGCAAACAGATTTCTATTTAACAAATTAGATTATTTCGTTTTCTGTGTCTCAGTTAAAGGGGCATTCTGAAAAATAAAAAGTAAAAACTACCCCTTGGTAAGCGAAAGCACTATAAAAGAAATAGATTTTTAAAATATTACTGTTGATGGTAAAAATAAAACCTTATAATAATAATTAATGTTTCTTAAGTATTACTTATAACATTGAAAATTATCATTTGTAAAATATATGCTAACAAACTAAATGTTTCTACTTTTAACATGCATAATACGTAAAACCATAAATTATCATTTATGTGTCTGTTGACACTTCAAGAATTTTTAAAAAGATAGTTCTCGTTCTTTCTGTAACTTTCTTTCTGTAACTCTTCCTTTATTTCTATAGCTTTTCTGTGACGCTTTCTTTTTGTAACTCTTCCTTTCTTTCTGTAACTCTTTCTACCTTTCTATAACTCTTTCTTTCTATAACACTATCTGTAACTTTCTTTCTGTAACACTTTCTTTCTTGCTTGCTTGCTTTCTTTCTTTCTGTAACTCTTCCTTTCTTTCTGTAACTTTTTTCCTTCTGTAACTTTCTTCTCTCTTTTCTTCCGTAACTCTTTCTTCCTTCTCTAACTCATTCTTTCTTTCCTTCCTTCTGTCTTTCTTTACTTTCTCTCTTTCTTTCCTTACTTATTGTTTTTTGTTTTTGGACTACAGTCAGTGGTGCTCAGGAAAAGAAAAATTTTTTAAAGATAGTTCTCTTAAGTAAGTCAAAATAAATTTATTTCAGTTATCCATTATCCTTCCAATTTCCATAGATTTTTTTCATTAAATATAAATTAAACTTCAATATAATCTATTTTCATAAATTAGAATGTGAATACTAAATCTATATAGTTTACATATAGAATAATTTACATCAGAATTTTTATAAACTCAAAATTGGGCTTTGCATAATACAGAGAGTTGATTACAATTTCCAAGAGTTTGCTCACTGTTAACCCTGCATAAGCATAATACTTTTCTTATTCGAGTCTCTTTCAAGAAATTTTGGGGGGAGTTTTATTTTAAGTAGGTAGCACATGATTATTGCATGACAATTATAGTTTTTATATGGCATATTTAAGAAAAATTTTCCTCCAACTGCTGATTTATTAATTATGTGCTCTTTTATTGTCATTTAATCTTCAGTGATATTACTTTCTTATATAAAATGGTAGTATTGGGCTTATAAGTAACCACAGGATTTATGTGTTTGAAATGAGTTGGTATGTTCTTGGTCTTTGAAACCAATACAAATAGCTTGATGTTATTTCTCAGAAATGAAATACACAAATGTATGTGTGTGAGAGAGACAAACTGTGTGTGTGAATAGTTAATTTAATTGAGAAGATAACACTGAATTATCTCAAACACTGTTGCCCTAAACCATGACACTTTAGATTTGGTTTTGTTTTTTAATCCTGAATTTGTAGTGCTTTTGATATTATCTCTTCTGAAAGATTATTTCTCTAGTGGCAGATGTTCAACAGTTATCTGCCAGTTGAAGTATGCACCAGTAGTAATCATTCTGATCCCATTGCAGTCATTTGGGAGGGTCTAACTACTCGCCTTAATAGGGTTGTTCACATTTCACAGTGGTATGTATTGAGCCAGAGATAGCACTCTTGTTTGTCAGATATTACCTGACTGCCAGCATTTGACTATAACACATTGTCCTAGAAAAGAGTGGTTCAGCATTAGCCATCAGGCACCTCTTTAGTGTCTATGATTTAATCCATGAATTGTTTGTTGCTGTATGAAGTACAAATCACATACCCATTTTTTATGAAATACTCATTTGCAAATACTCTTTTCAAGCTCACACAAAATTTAAACTCTGTCTTATGTAAATAATATTTTCTCTTATGAGGAAGGAACTATTCTAAGAAGACTGCTAATTGTGAGACAAAATCAGGAAATTAGTGTTTTCCTACATCAGATACTTTATTTAAGGAGTAATGTCCAAAAACATTCCTGTTTATTTTTACTAATCTCAATTCCAATAGAAAAGAACACTCAGAGGTACCTAAGCTTACCAACCACTCCTACAGAAGGGTACATGTTTATGAGGAATGCAATCTTACTTGTTTATTTAGGTAAGAGTCTCAAAGGATTCTAACTGTATACTTGTTCAGAATGATTCCATTCATACGAAGAATGCATTGTTTTCCTGGATTCACATTAAAAATATTGTAGGGGAAATAGATCCCAAGTGCACTCTGCGACTACACTCTGCCCAACCACCCTAGGAGACAGCCTCAGATACCTACCATACACAGAGCAGAGGCACCTTAGAAACCGGCTCCATACAGAGAGTACTCAAGAATGAGAACTCTTTCCCAAAACAAGTTCCCAAGCATACTCTGAAGCTACACTCTGCATGGCCACCTGGGATATGATAGCAGGTCAATATATAGACTATAGAAACTGGCTCTAATCAAAGCTCATGAATCTGCTCCTTTTCCTAAAGTTGCAGGCTTCACTGCAAAATAGTCTCTGTTCCTCAGTAAAACTTCCCCAGAGTTCTCCCCGGCAGTGGAGGAAATGCAGACAGTGAAATGGCAAAGACACACATGCCAGACTATAAAAGGAAACAGACAGGGTATAGCAGTGCAGAACCCTCCATGGATAGTGAACAAAGATTGCAATCCTTATAACTCAATCAGAAATAGCCCTCTATATGATATCTCTGGAAAGGAATTTAGAGTTGAAAGGCTGAAGATGTTTAATGAGCTCAAAGAAACAATGGTACAGACAGCCAGTAAGATAAGAGGATCTAGCAGAAATGAGAAAACTAAACAGAAATGACAGAACTTAAAACCTGGTACATTAAATAGAAAACGCATTGTTACTCCAGCAGATTAACAGCTACTGAAGACTGTAAACTATTCTACTTTCTGAGAGTCAGTAAACTCCAAGATGAGGTAGAAAAAAACCTCCAGACAACAGTAGAAGATTGAAAAAAAGACTAAAAATAAATGAACAGCGGACGAGAGAACTTTGGGGTGCATTCAGAAGAAACAACATCAGAATCATCAAGGTCCCAGCGAAACAACAAAACAACCGTGATAAGAAAGCAACAGTCAAATCTACTGAGAAGTTTACAGAGCTAAAGAGAACATGTAACCAGATC
>PVKC010004140.1:0-36549 GCA_004027635.1 Crocidura indochinensis | reverse complement strand
TCATTTATTTCTGTCATTCACCTGAATAAAGTATGGTATCACAAACTAAGCTACCATTTCAGGATCCTCCAATTTAATTTAATTATCCCTCCCTTTAAATATTCTCTCTACCAGGAAGAGAGCTATATCATACAGGTAGGGCATTTATTTGCCTTGCATACTGCTGACCCTGGACGGACTTGGATTATATTATCATTATTCCATATGGTCCCCTGAGCCTGCCTGGAGCAATTTCTGAGCAGGGAGCCAAGTGTAACCACTGAGTGCCCCCGCCCAATTCTCACTACCTTATATATGTGGAAACTATTTAACTAATTAGATTACTTGACCAATTAGGTTACTTGGTGTCCTTCCAAACCAGCCCCTCTACTTCTTAAATGGTAATGGAGAGCAAAACATAAGCGATCTCAACATGTGCTCTTTGACAAAAGATACCTTTTTTGTGTGAACTAGAATGGAAGTTGCCTTTGAAGAAAACATTGACGTGTGCAAAGCAAAAGTTCTCTCCTAAGGTTGTCTCCTACACTCTGTCAGAGAAAAGTAAATCCCTTTATCTCTTTTTTCTGAGGAAAAATTTAAATTTCCATGTACTTGTTCACTGTCTATTCTGATAACCTAACTGACCTTTCTTTCACTTTTTTCCCCTAGTATTCTCCACTTAATTCTATTAACAGATGCCCTCTGTCACATCTTTAAATGTGGTTAAGTTTACTCAGCTTTGCTATTCTCCTCTATATATACTGGCGGCATACATGTCATTAATAAGCTACTTTTTATTTCTATCTACTTGATACTTGCTTTTATTCTCAAATTTATGAAGAATCCATAGTGAAATAGGATACTTTCCTCCACAACCTCACAGAAGGAGGGTAAAGCAGAGAGGATTAAAATGCACATTTATTCATAAGGATCATGAAAGTTCTAAAACAGTAAATGGGAAACTGGAGAGATAATTCAGAAAGAAAGGCTCTTCTATAACTTACTCTGGGCTGACTGGGGTTAAATACCTGCCACCCCGCATGGCTTCCCCAGGTCTGCCAGGAGCCAGGAGTGATCCCTGACTACAGAGCCATTAGGTGCTCTGAGTACTGTAAAGTGTTTCCACCCTCAAAATTAAAAAAAAAAAAAAACTAAACTAGCAAATAGTCTATGCAAGAGATAACCCAGATATATATTAAGAAGCAGCCTCTATTTTATGATTAAAACTGGTGGTAGGGGATGAAGTGGTGGTACAAGCGGTAGGGTGTCTGCTTTGTATGCACTAACCTAGGATGGACTGTGGTTTGATCTCCCAGCGTCCCATATGGTCCCCCAAGCCAGGAACGATTTCTGAACACATAGCCAAGAGTAGCACCTGAATGTCTCCATGTGTGGCACCAAAATGAAAACAAACAGACAGGAAAGGGATTGGTCTTAAGACAACAAAGACATTGAAGACACTATCAGTGCTCTTCTCCTATTATGTGCAGCATATAAATAATTTATTTTACTTCCCCACAAAGTAAACCCCTTTTAGCAAACTGTCTTTGCTCAGTATGGACAAATTTATAAAATGTTATTAAAAATTTTACCCATGTCTATGAGAAAGATTTTCAAACATGCTATTTTTGAGCATTATATTTGAATGACAAAATACATATATTTCCTCAAAATATAATGGTAGGTGGGGCTGGAACAACAGCACAGCAGTAGGTCATTTGCCTTTTATGTGGTTGACCCAGGACAGACCTTGGTTCAATCCCCGGCTACCCATATGATCTACCAAGCCAGGAGTGATTTCTGAGTGCATAATCAGGAGTAACCCGAGAGTCACTGGGTGTGACCCCAAAACCAATGTAATAATAATAATAATAATAATAATAATAATAATAATAATAATAATAATAATAATAATACCATACTTTTTTTCTATGGGAAACAGTCTATTGAAAAATAAAAACACTGGCATGATTACTTTTATTGGCATTTAGTGAACTCAGAACCCTCAACTAATAATTATATTACAAAGCTAATTTTATCAAAAGCCACTGAGTTTTGTTTCCCTGAATATTTCTGGAAAACACTTCAGTTTATTTTGAACTCTGATCTGAAGTAAATGTTCCTTGATTAATAGGGAAGATACCTTGCTATTAAAACTCAGAGACAGATATGATTGTGGGGATGGAAGTGAGAAAAAGAGAAATGTATTATCCGAATTTTGTTATCACCCCAGGACATATATTTATATACAAATCACTTCCTACTTCTCATATTGCTAGAAAAAAAAGACAGTATCACACTAACTAAATTTTCTGGGTTACCAGTATTTTTTTTGACTGCCCATTTCTTTTTTTTATTATCTGTGTTTCAGAAATACCTATGCTAATAGGTAGTCCCCAAAATGTTGGTATATTTGGAAATGCAACCTGAAGAAAGTGATTTGATTTATCACCTAGTTAGTGATTTTTACAAATAGAATTGGTGCATTATAAATGCAATCACAGTGGTTTCAGAGCAATGAAGACAGGAGCACAATTTTTTGCACAAAGATCATTAAGGTATTTATTATTATTGACATAACATGTGGTACCCTGAGTCTTGCCAGAAATAATCCCTGAGCACAGCCAAGTGTGGCCCCCAAACATAAATGAAAAAAAAAATAAAAGCAACCAGAGAAAGATCCTTGACCTTGTCAGACAAGTGATGAAACAGAATTTTTAATGACCATTTTTATTGGGGGGGGGTCATGCATGGCAGCGTTCAGGCGTTATTCCTGATTCTACACTCTGAAGTCACTCCTGGCAGGCACGGGGGACCATATAGGATGCCGGGATTCAAACCACCGTCCTTCTGCATGCAGGCATATTCCTTACCTCCATGCTATCTCTCCGGCCCCTAATGGCCATTTTTTAACCAGAAAGTGGCCCTTCAGCAAATGCAGCAGCACCTGGTTCTTGGATTTTTCAGCCTACCTATAAGAAACAGATAAATGTTATTTATAAATTATCATTTATGTCATTTTCTTTTGGTATTAGACCAAACAGGTTAAGATATGCTTCCATATTAAACTTGAGGTAATATTCAGAATAAAGCATCATACCTAAAGTTTCTGACAGTACTTTTAACAGTCACCAAAAGCCACCAGGCATTCATAAGACTGAATATACTAACAGAACAATATAGGAGCTCCTGGATTCTTAATTATGCCTCCTACCAACATTTAACAGACATAAACTCTGAGTAAAATTTTACTTTATAAGGACTTTAGTTTAAAAATAGTAAGAGAAACCTTTTTATTTCTATCTATAATATCAGTTTCTAGACATTGACTTTCTTAGAAGAACATAAATGGGCCTCTACAATATGAAGTAGAACGAATTTTAGCCTCTGCAGCTTAGAATTGAACCAACATAGCAAAGGCAGAACAGATAGAGACGAAGAGAGAGAGAAAAATAAAATATATATAATTACAGCATCTGTGTATGGTGCAGTATGATTTAACAATATCTGTGACAGGTTCTCATCCCTACAAATTCTAATCCTTTCACAGAAATGGAATTACTGAGTGCTCTGAAGACTAGAAAACTGCAGCTAAGAGAGCCAAGATTCTATCAGAAGACTCAATTTAGTCGACACGTATTTATTTGTCACATTTTTATCAAGCACTTGCTAAATGCCAGGGCACTGTGCTATATAGTTGCTATGAGAGAAATAGTGATGGATAGAATAGGCTGCTTGTCTTCTCAGAGTTAGAATGGGAAGTGAAATATGTTCACACATGGCTATAATCTCAAGCAGTATATGAAAAACTTATGAAAGCACCGCAAAATATTTTATGAGTAAGAGGCACAATTTTGATGAGTAGATGTGAAGGGGAAGATGTGTAGGATAGAATGAACAAAGAGCAGAAAAAGACAAACTCACATTTATTAGACATATCACTTTCAGATAATGTAAGATTATCTACCTATTTCAAATAGGTAGTCTCCAACTATTCAACTACGTAGCCTTTCAGAAATATTAATTTATTAAAGATTGTTTCCTAAGAATACAAAGTGTATTTTATAATAAATGCAGTATTAAGTTATTCTCATTTTCTTCACATTAGCACAATTTCCTCTTAAAACTAATTGTTGTATCTGAAATTGGAAGTATGAAAATATTTCAGTGCCTATCCCAATTATAATATGTTGCTATTTTCCAATTTATACTACTAAACTTTTTCTACTGTTTAATACAAATAAGCTTATTTTTTTAAAGTGTAGGAGTGATACAGTAGAATACCTTGATTATGAAAATTCATGCTAACAGGTCAGATCTGGGATAATACAATTAGTACAGAGATAGAGTTAGTTGAGTTTTATGCCTGCATGAAGTTAAGTATAGTTAGAACCTCTGCATCACATGGTCCCCTCAGCACAGTCAGTTAAAGCTCTGGCAGTCTCAGAGCACTTCCATTTATGATTCTAGATAGTTCTAGCAACCCCATAGTGGCCCTGAGACTCCTTAACACTATGGAGCATTTGTCACTACATCTTAGAACCTTTCATTGATTGAATTTCTGGTCAAGTTGAGAATTACTAAAAGGGCTCCCTGGTTCTCCTGACACTGCTGTAAGACAGTTGAATAACTAAGGGCATCTCTGATTAATGCCTTATAATAAAATAATTAGAAGTGAATGGCTGTATCATAAAGGGAAAAGCATGTTTGTTTTGAATATTGTCAAATCAATTCCTACCTCTATCAGAAAGGTCTCTTGAACTGAATTCATATTTATTTTATTCAAATTCAAATGTATCATTGAGAAATATTTGTATTATGGTCTATATGAATTTGTTTTATTAATGGTAGCCACAGTGTGTCAGATAATTTATATATTACTTCTGCCCTGAAACAATATACATAGATTAAAAAATAATGCTTATTTAATTAAATGCAATGTTTTAGTTCAGAGAATTTTTTCAGGTATATTTTTCTTGACTTGAGATTTGACTTCATTTTAGCAGAGACGATTTATTTTCTTATTTTCACCTAACTTTACTGAGCTATTACTGATTTATATCTTATATTTTGGTATGAGTAGTTATCAAATAATTAACACTACTAAGTTAATTAATATATCCATAATTTTAGTAGGTATTTATTTTAATTTCTTCATGCATGTCTGCAATAGAATAACAATATTTGTAATTTAATCAACAAATGTTAATAACTTGCTAGCTATAATTGTGATTATTAACTTTATGTCTAGCTATATTCAACTTAAAATTGGAAGTTACTACTGCTTGACTAATATTTACTTTTTCTCACCATACTCTAACCCCAATAATGCAAGTAAAAGATATCAAGGGAATCCAGATAGGAAAGGAAGAAGTCAAGCTCTCGCTGTTTGCAGATGACATGATACTCTATTTAGAAAACCCTAAAGAATCTACCAAAAAGCTTCTAGAAAAAATAGATTCATATATCAAGGTGGCAGGCTACAAAATTAACACACAGAAATCAGTGGTCTTTTTATACACCAATAATGATAGGGAAGAGATGGAAGTTAAGAAGGCAATCCCATTCACATTAGTGCCACGCAAACTCAAATATCTTGGAGTCAACTTGACCAAAGATGTGAAGGACCTATACAAAGAAAACTACAAAGCCCTGCTCCAAGAAATAAGAGAAGACACACAGAAATGGAAACACATACCCTGCTCATGGATTGGCAGGATTAACATCATTAAAATGGCAATACTCCCCAAAGCATTATACAGATTTAATGTGATCCCTCTACAGATACCCATGACATTCTTCAAAGAAGTAGATCAAACACTTATGAAGTTCATCTGGAACAATACACACCCTCAAATAGCTAAAGCACTCCTAGGGAAAGGGAATATGGGAGGCATTGCTTTCCCCAACTTCAAACTGTACTACAAAGTAATAGTTATCAAAACAGCATGGTATTGGAATGAAGACAGACCCTCATATCAGTGGAATAGACTTGAGTTCTCAGAGAATGTTCCCCAGACATACAAGCACCTAATTTTTGACAAAGGGGCAAGAAATCCTAAGTGGAGAAGGTAAAATTTCTTCAGCAAATGGTGCTGGAAGAACTGGTTAGCCACTTGCAAAAAAGCAAACATAGACCTCCAGTTAACATCATGTAAGAAGGTAAAATGAAGGGGGGTGTTCTTTCATGACTGAAACCTAATCACAATCATATTTGTAATCAAGATGTTTAAATAAAGATATCAAAAACAGGGGGCCGGGCAGTGGCGCTGGAAATAAGGTGCATGCGCTAACCTAGGACGGACGCAGTTCGATCCCCCGGTTCCCCATATGGTTCCCGGTGCCTGCCAGGAGCGACTTCTGAGCGAATAGCCAGGAGTAACCCCTGAGCGTCACCGGGTGTGCCCCCCCAAAAAAAAGATATCAAAAACAATTATTTAAAGAACTATGACTTACAATGGTATTTCTATTTCAGTTTAGGCATACAATATTTCAATACCCATCCATCACCAGTGTCAGTCTCTATCACTGTGTTCCCATACTTCATTATTCCTGTTATATGAAGTTTTATTCGATTTTTAATGAAATTTTGTGTTTGTGAAACATTTAGTATTTTTCTTTGCTAGATCTTATAGGTTATTTCTTATTATCTTTTTTTCTCATTCATTTTCAGAGCTCTATTACTTCTCTTACTCTTTGACTCAATGATAGTTCAATAATGTCTTATTTACTTTCCTAATATTTGAGCTTTTCCCAGTTTTCTATATATGGCTAATTTACTTCATGGCATTATATGGAAAGAGACTTGTGATTTCTACTTTTATTATTCTTTTTAACTCACATTGTTGTGTTCATACTTAAATATATCCTAGAAACTATTCCAGGTACACTAGAAAATAATGTAGATTTAGTTTTTTGGGGATAGAGAGTCTACAAACACTCATTTTGTGTACTTCTTGTCTTATTAATTTTGTGTCTAGTTAATCTTTCTCTTATTTGGGGGGTGCAGTGGGGTATACCTGGCAGTGGTTAGGGCTTACACCTGATCTGTGCTCAGGAGTCACTTCTGACAAAATCAAGGGACCATAAGGGATGTTGGGGATAAAATCTAGGTGGGATGTATGCAAGGCATGAGTCCTACCTGTTATACTATCATTGCAGCCCCATGATTAATCTTTCTAGTGGTGGAAGTAGAGAGGTAAAATTGTCCTTACTGTATTACCATCTATCTATCTATGTATCTATCTATCATCATCTTTCTATGTATCTATCTATTCAGATCAATTAGTAGATTTTTATGAAATGTTTGATGCACATATGCTATTAAAATTTAGTTCTTTAGGTGTATTAATTCCTTGATCATTATATGATGTCAGACCCTATTTTTGATTATCTTCTTTAGTTTAAACACTTTATGGGATGATAGCAATATAGCAAAGCTTGCCTTTTTCATTTTACCATTTGCATATTGAATTGTTTTCAAGTTTGTAAATGTCTGGTATAATTAGCAGAAGGTTGAATTTTTTTCCTCATACATCCTATATCTTGATGCCTTTTAAATGCAAAAAACAATTTTTATTAACATTGAGAGAAATTGTTGACGTAAAAATGTATTGCCATTTTTCTCTAACACTTTTGACTGTTAATTAAGTTTGACTTTACTTCAGTAGTTCTTATTCTACTATACCTATTTTTGTATATTTTATATTATTTTATAAAAATGTAGTGACTCCATTCGCCCCTTGTCATTTTCCATGAATCATTTTTGTTTTAAGATTAGCATGCAAGTTTACATCTTCATTTCAGAGCATCTTCACATTTTGAAATTTCAAGTATGTAATTCATGAAGTCAATTGATTTCCTTGATTATTTTATATCTTTTCTAAACCACTTTTTATCACATTCATGTAATTTTCGACTTCTATGTGGAGTTTACTTATATTTTATAGAAATGATTTAGTCTTTCTTTTTTTTCTTTTTTCTTTTTTCTTCTCTCCCAATTTAATCTTTCTTTTTTTGTTGTTTTGTTTGTTTGTTTGTTTGTTTGTTTGCTTGTTTTTTGGGTCACACCCGGTGACGCTCAGGGGTTACTCCTGGCTATTCACTCAGAAGTGGCTCCTGGCAGGCACGGGGGACCATTTGGGGAACTGGGGGATCGAACCGCATCCGTCCTAGGTTAGCACAGGCACCTTATCTCCAGCGCTACCGCCCGGCCCCCCCCCCCGATTTAACCTTTCTTATGTAAGTAAATGAGAGGCAATTAATTGTCTTTTTCTTTTTTCTCAAATTGTTTTATTTTGTTGTTTTCTTGTTAAAAAATGTTTGGTAGGGGACCGGGCGGTGGTGCTGCAGGTAAGGTGCCTGCCTTGCCTGCGATAACCTAGGATGGTCGATCCCCAGGTTCCCCATATGGTCCCCCAGTGTCTGCCAGGAGCGACTTATGAGCAAATAGCCAGGAGTAACCCCTGAGCGTCACCGGGTGTGGCCCAAAAACCAAAAAAAAAATTGTTTAGTAATAATATTTTTTTATTTGAGAACTGTGTTTACAAACATGTTTATAGCTGGGTTGTAGTCATAAAAAGAGTATACCTCCCTTTACCAGTGCAACCTTCCCACTACACAGCATTCCCACTAGCAGTGAATGAGTGTTCCTTTCTCCCCACATTCCTGCCAGCACTAATTTTTCTCATTCTTTGTGATGCATATCAGTCTCTGTGGCATAAGATGGTACCTTACTGTTGTTTTAATTTATATGTCCCTGATGATTAGTGACATGGATTATCATTTTATATGTCTTTTGGCCATCTGTATTTCTTCTTTGAGAAAGTCTGCTCATTTCTTCTCTTATTTTTGATAAGTTTAGTTTAGTTCTTGTTAAATTCTGTAAGTATGTTGTGTATCTTAAATATTAGATCTTAGATCTTAGATCTGATGGTTATTGGGTAAATAGTTTCTCCCATTCCATGAATGACCTTTGTATCCTCCTCAGCACTGTTTCCTTTGAGGAACAGAAGCTTCTCAGTTTAATGTTTTCCCATTTGTTAATTCCTGCTGTCTTTTTGGACAATGGCATTTCCTCCTTGAAGATGTTTTTAGTCTCAATGTCATTGAGTGTTTTAACTATGTGTTCTTCTATTTATCTTATGGTTCTGGGTCTGATATAACGATCTTCAATCTATTTGGATATGTCTTTTTTGCATGGTGTTAGATAGAGGTCCTAGTTTGCCTTTTGCATGCGTCTGACCAGTTATTCCAACACCACTTGTTGAAGAGGCTTTACTTGCTCCATTTTGTTTTCTTACACCTTTATCAAAGATTGGGACCTAAGCGGTGGCACAAGCTGAAGGGCATTTGCTTTGCACTTGCTAACCTAGGACTGACCGCAGGATGGACCGAGATTCGATCACCACCCCCCACCCCAGCATCCCATATGGTCCCTCAAGTCGGGAGTAATTTCTGAGCACATAGCCAGAAGAAACGTGTGTGTCACCGGGTGTGACCCTAAAAGAAAAAAATAAAAAGATGAATAGATTGTATGTCTGGGGAACATTTTCTGAACTCAAGTCTATTCCATTGATCTGTGAGTTTGTCTTTATTTTAAAACAATGCTGTTTAAAATGACTATTACTTTCTAATACTATTTAAAATTGGGAAAAGTAATGCTCAAACTTCTTTTTCCTAAAGAGTTGCTTTAGCTATTCATGGGTGATTAAAGTTCCAAACAAATTTTAGGATTGTTTGATCCACATCTTTGAAGAATGTCGTGGGTATCCTTAGAGGAATTGCAGTAAATCTATACTTTGGGAAAACTAATGATTTTAATCCTCTCAATCCATGTAAAGGGTATGTGCTACATTTCATTGTGTCAGCTTTTATTTTTTGGATCAGTATTTTGTAGTTTTTCTTGTATAGGTTTTTCATCTGCTTAGTTAATATTTCCAATCTATAAAAGGGTATGTGCTGCATTTCCTTGTGTCCTCTTTTATCTTTATTTTATGTATTTATTTTTTATTTTTGGGTCACATCTAGCAGCGCTCAGGGATTAGTTACTACTGGCTCTATGCTCAGAAATCGCTCCTGGCTTCTCCGGGGACCATTTGGGAAGCCGGGATTCAAACCACTGTCCTTCTGCATGCAAGACAAAAGCCTTATTGCTGTGCTACCTCTCTGGCCTCCTCTTTTATTTTTTGAATCAGTGTTTTGTAGGTTTTCATCTCTTTACTTAAGTTGACTAAAAGGTTATCTTTTTTTTCCTGAAAAACTTCTTTTTTTTTGTTTGTTTGTTTTTGTTTGTTTTTGTTTTTGTTTTTGGGTCACACCCGGCAGTGCTCAGGGGTTACTCCTGGCTCCATGCTCAGAAATTGCTCCTGGCAGGCACGGGAGACCATATGGGTCACCGGGATTCGAACCGATGACCTTTTGCATGAAAGGCAAACGCCTTACCTCCATGCTATCTCCCGGGCCCCCTGAAAAACTTCTTTAGCATTTTTATAAATCTGAATGATTACCTGGCAGGATATATATTTCTTGACTTGTGTACTTTTCATTCAATACTTTGAATATATCGCTATTTTTTAGCTTGTAGGGTGTTATTTAACTATATTTTCCTAGGTTCTAGAGTTTTCAATATAAATTTATATATAGGGCTCTATATATGTGAATCTTAGCTTCTCCCATGCCGCTTTAGCTATTGTCTGTCTTTAAAATTTTAATTGTTTACTTAATTACCTTGGATAAAAAAATTGTTCATGAATGATTTTCAGTTATAAAAGATATACCACCCTTTACAGTGCACATTCCAATGTCCCCAGTCTCCCTTGCACCTTCACAAGCCTCTGGAGCAGGCATTTTATTTCTCTGTCTCTCTCTGTATCTGTCTCTTTATCTCTTTGCTCTCTCTCTCTTCATTTTCTTCCCTTGTTGACACTGTGATATACACTATTGTTAATGAAAAGTATATCACTTTATTCACTTTAGTGCCCAGTTTTTGTTCAAAATAATCAGTTCCAACTATCATTGTCACAGTGGTCCCTTCTCTGTGCTACTGCACTCATGGTTTTATATTAGTCATTCTCTTTCTGAAAGTTCTCATGTTATATATTTGTATACATTTCTTTCATATATATAATTTTCTATTTTCTGAGTCAACAATTTTATGGTTGATTACAGGGTAGTGCAATGCTTAGCATAAAAATAAAAAAATAACCCTACTAAGTAAATTATTACATAGTGGCTATACATTCCCCTGAACTATATGTAAATCTTTGCAGATTTTCCAGTATTTTTCTCTTTGTTAAAAATTTAATGTATGGTAGCATTATCTTACTGATACTTTAGTTTGCATTCCCATCATGGATAAGCTGCACGATGTCCCAGCTCTAGGACAGAGTGACTACTACTCTTTGGAAAAAGGTAGGTTCATATATTTTTCCTGTATAATTCCAAAAGCCTGAAAACTAGGAGAGCTGATTCTGTGTGCCTAACCAAATATCAAGGAATGCAAATAGTGATATAAATCAGAAAGAGTCAAGGAAAAGACAATCTGCCTTCAGAAGAGGTGGGACCCATTTGGCCTGCAATGATATAAGGGTCCATGAAAATAATCACTTGTTTAATCTTGCCAAGGTAACCTTAACATAGTATAATTAAATTTTCAACTAAGTGAAGCATATTAATTTTGAGTTGATAATTTTGTATGATGTAATGAATATTCAAATAATTAGTCATGAAATAAATAGCTTTGCCACACACACCCTACAGCTCCAAAAATTCATTAAACTCTAGGCATCTCCTCTAAGTTACTATAGGAGAGCATATGTAGATTTTTGACCTCTGAAGTTGTAAGATAATAAATGAAAGTACTTTTAAGTAGTATATTTGTATAATTTGCTATTGCAACAATAAGGAAATATTATTTGAATATTTAATTTTGTTTATTTGGGGTTACACCTAAAGATATTTTGATATTAATGAGATTTACACCCAGGAATTACTCCTGGTGGTTTTTAAGAGACCCTATGTAGTGCTAGAGATTGAACCTGGATCAGTGGTATACAAAGGAAACTACTTATTGCTATATTATCTCTCCAGTAATTGATTTAAAATCTTTTATGTAAATTATTTTGATTACTACTTTTCAGAAGTACTAGAATGATTCTGGTGATTTCTTTTTTTTTTTAGCTATTATTTAAGAATACATATTCTGGTAACAAATTCTTAGTTTCCTTCATCTCCAGAACACGTTTATTCTTTTTTGATATCTGAAACTAGTTTCACCAATATAAAATGGACAGATTTATTAGCATTAAAAATATTGACATTTTCTTCTGGTTTCTAAATTTCTTGATGAATAATTTGCTTTACTTCAGTTGGTGTTCAACCTCTATAATTGTTTAAAACTTGAACTTGGTTTCCAGAAATTTAATTACATCTATATAGACAATTTTTTTGTTTTTACTACTTAATAATAAGTTACTTTCTTGTATCTCTACCAAAATTGTACATGCTTAATATGATGTTAGCTTCTTGTTTCTTTGCCAAAATTATGAAGTTTTATTACTTTTTAGAGTACCTTTTTAAATATCACTTTAATTTTTCTTACTATTTGAAATTAGAATTATGTTTTTCATTTTGCTCCACAAATACTTGAACCCTTGTTGTTACTTTAACATCTATTTTGTTTGTCTTAATCATATTGAATATACTTTATTCATCAGGTAGCAAGTTCTTTGATTTCATTTGATGCCTTAACTTATATTTTCTGTTTATTTTGTTTATACATTTCAGTTCTGTTTTTCTCTTTCTTCATTCTGATAATTACTAATTTTAGGCTTAAATTTTATACTTTTATTTCATATAAATGATGTATTAAACTCTTTGAATATATGTTGTGATGTCTGCTTCTATAACATTGTCAGTTGCCTATCCTGATTTAATTTGTAATTGTTATCATTTAATTGTTTTTATTCATATTGTGATTTTTCTGATATTTGTTTGATGTGAAATCTTTCACATTTCAAATATTAGGTTAAAAATTCTAGATCAATATAAATCAAATTTTGAAAAAAAATTCTCAATATAGGTTTAATAAGCAGTTATCGTTCTTATATTTGTGGTCTATATTTCTAATAAAATTTTTATTTTCTGAGCACTATAATGTTATCAAGGCATAATTTCTAAAAAAAATTAGCTCGGTTTAGATCCTTCTAGGTCCTTAGACTCTCTAAAGCAGTGAAAATTGTTTCTTATTTAATGCTAATGTTATTAGATGAAGGTTTGGCACTGCTGTTTCTGTAACAGAAAAAGTTTCCCCACCTAGTGCTGTATTATATATTCCTGTTTTTATCTTGCTTTAGTTTTTGTTTTGTTGTTGTTGTTGTTGTTGTTTTGTGTGTGTGTGTGTGTGTGTGTGTGTGTGTGTGTGTGTGTGAGAGAGAGAGAGAGAGAGAGAGAGAGAGAGAGAGAGAGAGAGAGAGAGAACTAGAGGTATTTGTGACTACTCCTGGCTATAAAGAATTACTTCTGGTCATGCTCAGGACAAAAAAATGAGATGTGGCATTAAATCTGGGCAGAGAGCATGCAAGACTAGCACCTTAGTCACTCTACTTTCACTTGGGCCCTCATCCAGTGCTGTTGAAACACTAACAGTATCTCTATATAGAGAACTAACTCAGACAGAGGTCAATATATAGCATCTTGCTTAAAAAATCATAGCTTACTAAGCATTTATTAGTGTTCTAACATTTTTGCATATATTTACTCTAATCTACAAATGTATTTTTGAATATTACTATGGATTAACATAATTGTAAAAATGTGTTTTATGTTGCAATTAAATATAAATTAAATATAAATATGTTGAATTAAATATAAATTAAAGTAAACCAGTCTCCTGTTTTGATAATATCATAAAAATAGGGGGCTCGGGAATAGCATGGAGGTAAGGTGTTTGCCTTTCATGCAAAAAGGTCATCGGTTTGAATCCTGGTGCCCCATATGGTCCCCCGTGCCTGCCAGGAGCAATTTCTTTGCATGGAACCAGGAGTAACCCCTGAGCACTGTCGGGTGTGACCCAAAAACCAAAAAAAACAGAAGGCACTTTTATTTTCAAAATAAAACAATGAAACTTAAAACAGCTTATTTTTCCCAACTTCATATTATGGCTAGTTATAAAATTTGTACTCTCAAAGATCATGCATTTGGCATATTAGTTGGTCTATTGTATCTATATTTTTGAAACTTTTTCATGCTATTTGGTCCTAAAACTGAAAATTTAGTCCATTGAAGTTGTTTATTTCTTAAAATAAGTTTCCATAACATTAGTTTTATTGTACTTACTGACAATGATTTTATTGCAATGATTGTAATATATATATATTTGTGATACAAATTTGTGACACATATATTTGTGATACATATTTATGATACAAATCTTTCAAAAGCATCCAGTAGAATGCTTTTATATTCAGGGTTCTTACAGCTGCTTTCTACTTGTGAAATATGATTAATATAAGTGGAAATTCAAAGCGATGACAGTATTTTTCTTGTATTTTAAAAATGGCCTTTTATAATACTGAGTGCTATTTTATATAATAAAGCATATTTTCTACATGTTACTTAAAATCACAATCTATAGAAATCTAATACATGAGAACCTGAAACTGAAGCCATTGAAATTTCTTTTGAAAAATATGGTCTCATTTTAAAAATTTTTTAGGGTCAGTTTGGCCACAACTGGCAATGCTTAGGGCTTATTACTAACAGTGCGGTCGAATAGTCCTCAGGTGTGATTTTTTTAGTTCAAACTTGAATCAACCCATGCAAGATAAATGCCTTAAGCCTTGTACTATCGGTACCATCCTAACTTTTGTTTGTTTGTTTTTGGACCACACAGGATTATTCCTGGCTATGCACTCAGAAATCACTCCTGACTTGGGAGATTCTGGGGGATCGAGCCAAGATCTGTCCTAGGCTAGCATGCTCAAGGCTAGCACGTCTTACCACTTGTGCCACTCCTCAGGCCCCACCCCATCCTAATATTAGCTTATTTAAGTTTCCTTTCCTTTGGATATTATTCTGTGTTCAGGATTACTCCTGATTCTCTTCTCAGGGATCATGCCTAGTGGGGGTCAGGAGACCATATGTGGGATAGAATCTGGATTGACTATGTGCAAGAAAAGCACCCCTTTGGCTATACTTTATCTCTGATCCTTTAACTCATAGTTATAAAATTAGAAATATAATACTATTTTTGGAGAGAAATAATAGTACTTTAAACAAAAATGGATTGATCAGAAATTTGGGGGATGTGTATATCAACTAAACTTGTAGAGTTGACAACAATTTAATTTTGAATGTATTTCATTTGTTGTGAGTATGAAAAAAAAAGTGGTTTGAAGAGCTGTGAGCTGTGCCTAGCTCAATTGTGTACACTTTTAAGGGTAATTTATTGTTCCTTTCCCTTTACCCCCCTTTCCTTCCATTACCCTCTCCCTCCTTTCCCTCCTTGATTCCCCCTTTTCGCTGCTTTCCCTTTCCTACCCTTCCCAATACCCTTCTCTTTGCTTGCCTTCTCTTCCCTGTTTCTCTTCCTTACCCCTAGCCTTCCTTGCTTTCCATTCCTTTCCCCTTGCCTTCCCTTCTCTTCCCTTTCCCCTTTCCTTTCCTATGCTTTTCTTCCCTTTCCCTTCTATCCTTTCCTTGTCCTTATCCTCACTTCATCTTCCCTCTTCTCCCCTCCCCATCACCCCTCCCTTTTCTTTTCCTTCCTTTCACTTCTTTTTATTGTCATTAAATAAAGAGCAATTTTCTTTCCTAAGTTAGAGTTCACCCTCAATTCACTACTAGATTGCACCAGTCAATAGAGGACAGATAAATATAGTGGTGGCTGGCTTAGTATTGTCATTTAAAAAAACTAATTAAAATAGTAAACAAATACAATTATTTCTGGAAACTTTAAACTTCAGAGTAGCATTTCTGTTTTGAAAAAGAGATAGACATTCCATTTTCTAAAAAAAGACTGCTATTCACAATTTTGATCAATTATATTATAAAATCTATTGATGTTATAAATGTATAATTTAAATATTAGTAATTAATTACTTAAATTTACATGTACAGTAATGCAATGACACCAGTAACTCCATAATCTCTTGTGTGGCCATTATATAGTTTTTTTTCTTCCTGATATTTAAGTATATACCTTTCACATTTATTATACTATTACTGTCTAAAGTTGATCTAAATTGGAGAAGCACTAGCAGTATTTCAGTAGACTGTGTACAATCATATGTGCGATTGTTTTTCTTATGTGATTGCACCCCAAACCTTACCAACTGACAGTGCTGATTACTAGTAAATTAAACTAAACAAATGAGAGGCAAGTGAAAATAACTACGCTATGGAATTTTGCTTACATATCTGTTATTTAATGTACAATATCACATATTACATAAATCTCAATTTGTCAGCTTTTCTCACATATCTAAAGCTTCAGATATCCTGTTGGGTACATAATATAGATTTTTCTAGGGGCATGTCAAAAGTTAAAGCAGCAGAAAAACATTTTTTTTTTAAACAACTGACTTCACTTATCAAACAGCAGAACCTAAAAAAAGGTCTCTGGCACCTGAAATCATTTAGTGTTTTTATGGCAGTGATAAAAATCACTTCAGGTATTGCTGCAGCAACAGCTTTGAAGGCAATAGAGCTCCTATGTGAAGAAGATCCATCAAAAATAAATCAAACCTTGTTTCACTAGTGCTGAAGGAAGTCTGTGTAATGGAAAGTTATTAGGACCAAATCCATGTGCAGACTTTGGGCCCAGCACAGGGCCTTCTTGCCTATGCACTCCTCAATCAATCACCATGCCTCTCCTTTCTTCTTCTACCATTGTCAAGGGATTCCTAAGTAGTATAGAAACAAGTTCTGTAAGCTCGGGAACTTTCCTAGTAGGTTATTTTGTTACCACATTAAACACACATGCAGAGAGGAAGAATAGATACAAGCACAGATTAAAATAACTTGTTCCAAATGATACTGAAAAAATTGCATGGCAAGTGGGTTTTTACTTCATGAATTAAAAAGACTGTGACAGAA
Source organism: Crocidura indochinensis (assembly GCA_004027635.1). Taxonomy (NCBI): domain Eukaryota; kingdom Metazoa; phylum Chordata; class Mammalia; order Eulipotyphla; family Soricidae; genus Crocidura; species Crocidura indochinensis. The sequence goes on along the minus strand of PVKC010004140.1, from coordinate 19,473 downwards.
CTTAAGAGGTCCTATTATTTTTCCAAATCAAAAGAAACACAAATACTATAAAGAGAGAATTTAGGATCTAACTTTAAGACAATAACTGGACATTATTTGTGTGATACTACAAATTTCTATTTCAGAATAGATCCAAGCTGTAATGTGGAATCTCATTTTGGATGCTTGTCCTAATTAGAAAAGAGACCCTGGGATTTATAAAATAATTTTTCTCTTTTCAAACATCAAGGAGGGAAGCAATGGCTAGAATTTCAAGGTCCTTGGTGCAGCTTTTTATACCCTGTGGGATTTGCCTGTTTAATAGAACCAGAAACCACAGTATGATGAAACTATTCCCTGGTAACAAAAAAAGAGGGTTAGTTAAAGAAATAGTAGAGCATACAAAACATTCACCTTCCATACAACCATCCCAGTTTGATTCCCAAAACCATAAATGACCTCCCAAAGCCTGGCACTGGCAACAGTAACACATGAACAAAACCCAGGTGTGAGGCCTGAACAATGTTCGGTAGATAGCCTCAAATAATAAATCACCGAAATGGGTTCTTAGACACTAAATCAATGGAAAGGAGGGTAATATAATGTATGAATATTAAAAAAAACAATAAATAATTATAACACTAATATGACCATTTTATTTCTTTGATACCCAATACTGAATCTGATCAGTCTTTAGGAAGACAAATATCCTACACACTATATTCTCTCTCTAGACAAATCATAACATTTTTCATAATCTGAAGACACGTTATATTGAACTAACATCAATCGTATATTTTGACTATATGTAACATGAATAGTTTACAGAACGTAGGTAAAATCTTACAAGAATGTATTATTAAACATTTTGACTATATACCAAGATAATAAAAGTTATGTAGTTTATAACATCACAAAATTAGAATGTGTTAGATTACTTCTGTGAAAATTGTCATATCCTGTATTAATTTATTCGTCCTTTTAAAACAGTGTTTTAAAGAGCATAGCACATATTTAACATTTTAAGTAGTTATTTAAGAAACTGAGTCATACACAGACCAGAAGTGATCTTCTCTTTAACAAAGAAGAACCATTTTGACCCCAGATCAATCTACCCAAAGGGAAAGAGAAGCACCAAGACCAGGGGAAGTATTTTCCAACCAGCACAGCTGGGCATTATTCAGTCACTCATTTCCAAGAAACTGAAAGAAGGACAAAGTGGAAGTGGACCATCTTTGAATCAGAAAAGCCATTTTCTTCCCAGTTCAATGTATTTCAATAAAAGCTCAGATTCTTTTTTGTTGTTGTTTGTTTGTTTTGGGGCCACACCCGGTGACACTCAGGGGTTACTCCTGGAGATAGCTTCTACAATCGCTCCTGATATGGGGACCATATAGGACTCCAGGGGATCGAACCTCTGTCCATCCTAGGCTAGCACGAGCCTTATGCCCTGTGCCACAGCTCCGGCCTGAAGAGCTCAGGTTCTCTGCTTGGCTATGCAACTGCACATTAATTTTACTCAGGACCCTCACCAAACACATAAGTTAAAACACCAAATTGTAACAATCACAATGAGAGAGAAGCATAAAACCACATCATTCTTGGTGATAAAGATGAAAATTCGACAGACCAAATTACTATTAGTCACATAAACAACATCTCTTAATGAAGATTTTAAAAAGAATTATTGAGAATATTCAAATAACTCAAACGAATCATGAAAAATAAAGTCAATACTCAAGAGGAAATGACAGTAGAAATTAAAAATCTTTAAACAGAAATGACGGAACTAAAAAAACTTGTCAGGTGAAAGAAAAACTCACAGAAAAGCCTTTAAAAGAGTAATAGCTATTGAGGACAGAATTAGTGAGCTCGAATATAAGCTGCATAATACTCCAGGCAAGAGTAGAAGATCAAAGAATATTAAACTAAGTGAACAGAAGATGAAAAATATCCTCAAAATGAATTAACAGATGACATTAGAACTTTATGATAAATTTAACAGAAACAACATTATAATTATTGGGTTCTAAAAGAGCCAGGTGGAAAATCACTATGAAGAAGCCATATCCTTGAGCAGAAGTTCTGAGAGTGAAGAATACATGCATCTACATCCTAGATGCTTGAAGTTTTACAGCTAAAAGAGACCCAAATAAAACCAGCCTAAGGATGAAAATCATAATAGGGATAAAATATTGAAAACAGTAAGATCATAAAATAAAAATTACCTAAACTAAAAAATCTTAAAATTTAAAGCAAATTTATGAAAAGCAACCCTTTAGCACCTAATGTACTTAGTAGAAAACTAAATGAAATAAACACCTCACAAAGAATATTTCACCCATCATGACTCTCATTAGGGTTTAATAAAAGTTACAAATTTTACATATAAACAACACTTCATGAATTTTCCAGATACAAAACCTGCTTTAAAAAGAAGAACTGAGGGTTTATTTTAAGGAAAAACAATATCCACAAACATATACAAAAAAAAAAAAAAAAAAAAAAAAAAAAAAAAAAAAAAAAAAAAAAAAAAAAAAAAAAAAAAAAAAAAAAAAAAAAAAAAACCTCTACAAAAAGATGGCGCAAAACGTTATGTCAGTCATCCCTCTCAATATCTATGGAGTAAAGTAATTAATAAGAAGAGTGGCAAAATGCATAGAATCATGTAGCCAATATTTATTTGTTTGCCTAAAACTAGTTTGAATAATGAAAGCAAACACAGACTAAAAGTCAAAGGATGGAAGACAATACTTCAATCAAACAACTCCCTTAAAAATATTGGGGTGACCGTAATAATATCAGACAGTCTTCAGACTTAAAAAGGTTATAAGAGACAGAGAAAGTAATTTTTAATAATCAAGCAATGCATACATCCGAAAGAAATTATACTCCAAAACACACTGCACCCAATGGGGGGGGGGGGCATCAAAATACTTAAAACAAAAGAACAGATTGAAAATAGACATTAATAACATCACAATATTAGTTGAAACTAAACACTGATTTGTCAGCTATTGAGAGATCAATCAAACTAAACCTCAAAAACATATATTGGCTTGAAGATTTATTGAAGAATAAATAGAAGAGAGGTGCTCAATAAATATATAGTGCTTTTAACACCCCCCCAAAGAAAATCTGAGTACACATTCTTCTCCAATGCACAAGGGACATACTCCAAGATAGACCAAAACTGGGTCACAAAACATACCTCCCTAAAATCAAGAAGATAGAAAATGTATCTTCTCAGTCAGTGATATACTAAAAATAAAGGTGAATTACAGATTAGGAAAATTAGTTTTAACAACTATAAATTAAACAGCACAGTACTCAGCAACCAGTGGGATAAAGAGCAAATCAAATCAGAAAAAGAGAAATCACTGAAGTAAATGAGAATGTAGACACAAATTATCAGAATGTATGAGATATGGAAAACACATTATTAAGAGAAAAAGGCTTAAGTGGCTATACAAATTTTAGAAGACACAGACATTCGATTTAAAGTTATAGGGTTTGAATCCTGGCATCCCAGATGGTCCCCCAAGCTTGCCACTAACGACTTCTGAATTCATAGCCAGCAATAATCCTTAAGCAATGCCGGATGTGTTCCCAAAACCACAAACAATAGTAATAATAAAATTCTTATAGTTCAGTTTACAAAAGAAACACTCTATGACCTCAATCCTACTTTAAGAAAATACTATCATAAAAGAATAAGAAATTTAGGACTGAGTTTTTGATAACTAGTTGTTGTCAAATTGACTTAAATAATTATTTTATATTTAAATAAAAATATATTCAATAATTTAGTTGCAAATTGACACCTACAATAAAGAAAGGTATGTTTATACACATTGTGCAACATTTATCAGTCACTTCATCTCTAGATTTTCTTCAGTCTTTCAATTTATACAATCTTCTAACAAGTAATTCTTGAACTAATTATACATATAAATCACCTAGAGAATTTTAAGAAATAATTATTGTTGAATAACCAAGTCCCTGTCCTGCCAGAGCCATCCCTGCTTCACCCATCACCCACAATCTCCACTTTGCTAATGGCCCTCCTTTACCACTTATCAATGGCCCCCTACAGAGACAGCAATCTGAACAAAACTATAGGTACACTGGAGTTTGGATTGACATGACTGCCCCTAACTTCTTATACTCCCAGAAGCCCTAGTAGCAAAAAATCATGCCCACAAACACAGTCACCCACGTCTACATTCAGCCAATTTCATAGACTAATTCTGTACTCAAGAGAGATGTAAACCAAGCCATAAAAAATTATGTATACCAGCCACACAGATGATAGCTGGCAATCTTGGCAGTAGAGGGTAGGTCAAGTCCCTGCCCTGCCAAAGCCACACATGCTGTACTTATTGCCCACAATTATCACTTCACCAATGACCTTGCTTCATCACTCATCTATGGTTCTATTCAGAAACACCAATCTGACCAAAATTCCAGTTATACAAGCATTTGGACTAAAAATCACCAGGATTTATTTGGAGTGAGTGTGCGTACTCTCTTCCCATACTTCTCATAACTTGGAAACCTTGAAGCTGAAAATACACACCACAACAGCTGTAATATACCAACAGTGCTTGGAATTCCTGGACAACTTTATTTTATTTTTTTATTAGTCATCCCCATAGGAACACAAATTTAGACACCAGTGTGTATCTGGAGCCACCTTCTTTTCAGAAACAAAACAAATGAAGAATAGTCTGTTAGCAAAAACTGTTTTCTAAACCTCTGACAATGACTTAATTACTTCATTGCAAGATATAATAAATTACACATATTTTCTTGATGCTATAGTCTTTTTCCTTTCTTTCCTTTTTAATGTAATTTTTCTCTCACTGACCTTACAAAAACATTATGATTAACTATGTCAGCTAAGCTAGGGAGTCTTTAAATAAAGTGAGCTATATTTAAAAAAAATACCTCAGTTCAAAGAGCCTAATTTACTTGTTCACAAGGAGGACAAAGCCTAAATTTCCTTTAAATTTTCCTATGAAAATGCAACATATTGTATAGTTGAAAATAGTTATTCTAGATAATCAGAAAAGCTTCTGTTTTTAAAAACACACCATAAAAATTATTAATCTATTTATTTTGTTTGATATTTGTGGACTAGAGGGAATAGGATGTCTATTCTAAGACATCATGCCCAGTCTTAGAATTTAACTTTTGAGGTGAGATGTACTTTGTATATTTTTAAATTACAATATATTGAATACTTGTCAGCAAATTTTGAATAAACTTAGAAGAAAAAGAAGAAATGAAAGAACAAAGTTTATCTTCTTTCCATTTATTTTTGGGGCCACAGTCTGTGCATGGTATTTGAGGGACCAGTAAGAACCAGGACCAATCTAGGGCTCCTGTATACAAATAATGTGCTCCAGTTTTTGTGATATTTTTTCTAATCAAATTTGAGGCTTGCATACATAGATATACATATGGATTTAAAAATATTTTAGTCAATTTTTGTTTTCTAGCTCTACTTGTGTAAGTACAGTTATTTGTGTGTGCACAGAAAAGTAATAGATGTGGTATCATTTCTTAACTATGTTCCCTGCTTTATTTACTTATTATTTTTATATTGTCACCTGTAATAACTTTCTTGATTTCATTTTCCTAGAGTTTGTAAAAGTACTACAAGCTAAACTGTGTGGTGTGTCTTAAAGTCAGAAATTTATTCTCTCATATTTTGGAGCTAGAAGTATGAGATTTATATGTAGGCCCCTTGATCCCTTCAAAAAAATCCTGAAGCAAAATTATTTATCCCCTTAATCTAGACTTTAAGGCACAGTAATCCAATTTTTCCTTGTTTTATTGATGAGACACTCTAATTTCTCTTCACCTTCACATCTACTTTATTGTATAGTATGTTTTCTCTTTTTAATCAAACACTTGAGTCAACTAGGATTAATTCTAACCCAACAGTACCTTACTGATACTTAAGTATAACTTCCAAGGCCATGTCTACTAATAAATTCATATCTAAAGTTCAGATAGATAAGAATTTTGGGATAACACTTAAAACAACTACAACATTGGCTAAACAAATAAATTATCAATTTAGGATATATTCATGAAAGCAGGGGTTTTCAAAGTCCCCTGGTGTCTATGTATCCTATGCCAAAGAAACACCTGACACATGCCATATATTCACTATACTATTTGTTTTAAAATATAAAGCATTTTAATTCCCTAACTCAGACATTTAAAAAGTATATTTACAAAAACTTTCAAAAATAAGAAATGTAATTCATAATATGTGAGCTTTAAATTCAGAATATTTTCTTGATTATGTTGTACTTCTGAGAGTTCATGGATAAATATCTTAGCTGTTCATTAAGATTACTCAAAGAACCTTTTGGAGTTTTCATCATAAAAATCCTTTCTTTGCTAATTTGTTACATTATTTTTTTCTTTTCTGTTTCTAAAAATCTTCCTTACCTCAACCTTTCCATGTATTAATCAGCGGCAATATTTATCCAAAGAGCAAAAATGAAATTTAAGTTCATTCATAACTTTTTTATCTAGACAAAATATCTATATTCCAAGTCATGAAAACAGGTCATTGTATTCCTCTTCTGCTTCTAATCTGAAGTAGGGGAAAATATGGAAATCTCCTGTACTGTCATTTCCACTCAGTGAACCTAATTTTAATCATGATTTCTATGAAAAACATGGAAAATGCTATGATATGATTTTAGTGTGATGTGTGAGCAAAAGAGATTTTCAAAGTCATGTAATACCTTTCAACCATCCATCTAATGCTAGCATTATTATTTGATAGTATACCTCAGTATTTTCCTAATTGGGTGATACTATACCCAGGTGCATATGGATAAGTAGGGAAGTAGTAGTCTCACATGTAACTGGGAGCATTGTCTACTTGTTCTCTTTAAAATGATAAATATCCATTAGAGGAACTTCCTTTTCTGAAAAGGAAGCACTAGATCAAATACATTTGGAAATCTTTGATCTGCATAAAGTGGAAAGGATTCACAGTTTATTCCATTTTATCCACCATTTCGATTGGTTTTAAACATTCAGTCCGTGGTAGTTTATACCAGCAATAAGAAAAAAATTATGGTTAATATTTGGTAAGATTCATAACAAATATAAAATAGATTTTCAATGATTCATTCAAGTAATCACATATAACCATTTAGCACAGACCTAAGAACAGTACCATGTGTGGTAAAATAAACCCTTAATCTCCAAAATTGATAATTAATATGATGCTGCCTATTATATATTTGTATACACACATAAATACACACCATATATAATATATAGAGAGATTTTTAAATATAAAATAAGAGTTAAGATAAGGGACCGGATAAGGGGCTTTATTAATAGTGCAAGTGGTAAGGCGTATGCCTTGCATGCACTAGCCTAGGATGGACCACAGTTTGATCTCCTTGAGTCCCATATGGTCCCCCAAGCCAGGGGCAATTTCTGAGTGCATAGCCAGGAGTAACCCCTGAGCATCACTGGATGTAGCCCAAAAAACAAAAATAAAAAAATGTTAAGATAAGTAGATTGGGGGCCAGAGAGATGATTCAGAGGTTAAAGCACATGCTTTTATGGAACTGACTCTTTGATCCTTGAGCACAGAGTTAAGAATCTCCGCTGAGAATCTAAGTTCACAAACACAGACAACACACAAATAAATAAAAAAGAAAAAGTATTCGATTGTCTATAAATCATTTTATGGCATTATTCCAATTTATGCTCAGGTAAGACCACATTAAATACTTGAACATTTACCTGTCAGGAAATAAGACTTTAGTTAGGTATAATACAAAATATAGTTGAACTAATTATACCTATGTATGAAACATTCAGATAAATTCATAAACTGATTTGTACCCATTTCTGTCAGCAAAGATATTGTGACAATTGTTTAAAGTTTCATAACAATTTTCCTAAAAATATTATCTACTTAGAAAAAGAAATGTTTATCATCTCACAGAGTTCACAGGTTTAGGGAAATTGAGCTGTCTTAATGGGTAATTCTGCTTCAAAAGTGCTCATGAAATTGCAATAAAGCTGTTTGCTGGATTGTACAGCGATCATGAGAATGCTCAGGCACAGACTTTATTCATCCCAGTTTACTCATATTGCCATTAGCAGATTTTAGTTTGCAAATATATGCTAGTTAGAAGCATTAATTTCTTCACTTGTGGAGCTCCTGCTAGTTAGGCTGATTACCATCTGTCAAGACAACTTTTGGAATGAGTCATGAATAAAGAAAAGAGAGGAGGAGGGAGGAGGAAAAGGAAAGAGCGAAGTGAAGAGGGGAGAATACAGGAAGGGTCAAGAGGCATGAATACAGAGAGGAGGTAACAGGAGAGGAGAAGAGAGAGAAAAGAAGAGGAAAGAGGGGAGAAGGGGAGGGGAAGGGAAGGGAGGGGAAAGAGAAGGAGCAATGAAAGAGCAGAGAGGAAGAGAGGAGAAAAGAATTGAAGAGAAGGGGGCAGAGAGGGAAGGGGAAACAATGAAAAGGGAGAAGGGAAGGGGAGGAAAGAAGAAAGGGAAAGTGAGGAGAAGAAGAGAGAAAAAGGAGAGGAGAGAAGAGGGAAGGAGAGAGAAATGGAAGGTGAGGAGAGGAAAGGGGAGAAGAGATAAAACATAGAAATGGGGGATAGTAAAGGAATGAAGAGGAAAGGAATGTAAGAAGAGGAGAGGAGATGTGCAATCAAGATAAAAGGTTATGGTTTTGTTAATCTTATCATAGAAGTAATATACCCATATTTAATGATATATCACTAGTCATATGTTGACATATTATTTTTATTTAAATAGCATTTCCTTATTTTTTTTTACCAGACCTTGCTATACTCAGGACTTATTTCTGACACGATGTTCAGAAATAACTCCTGGCTTTTCTTTGAAAACCATTTTCCTGTTGAACCTTTGTTGGCAGCATACAAGACAGATACCTTAACCCTGTACTTTTGGGTCACACCCGGCAGTGCTCAGGGGTTACTCCTGGCTCCATGCTCAGAAATTGCTCCTGGCAGGCACGGGGGACCATATGGGGCACGGGGATTCGAACCGATGACCTTTTGCATGAAAGGCAAATGCCCTACCTCCATGCTATCTCCCGGGCCCCAACCCTGTACTTTTATCTTCAATCTTTGGTGCATTCTTAAATCCTGGCTATGCAGATATTATAGTTATTTGGGTTGTACAATTATTTTCTGAGAAGAAATAGCTTCTGTATTTTAGGATATTTTGTGTTTCGACTCAACTTATCCCAGAACACTACTGCATGACACTAAGTGACAATCATTGTGAAAATAAATTTTCACTGATGATTTTTAAAACCCCCCTATTGAGAAACAATATATGAAGTCGGGCAATTGCTTATTTTCAGATGCTATTTGTTTAAAAGAAGTCTCTGAACCTAATACAAATGCAAGAGCGAATTACGTGAATTAGTCAGCAGAACCTTATTTAGAAGCAAGCTGTCCAGCCCGAGAACTTTGTGTCAAAGTGCATCAGACTGTTCATAAAGGTGATTCATTGTGACAGCAAGAATGTCTGATTATGTGCATAGCTCACTGGATTTTTAACAGAATTCTTTATACATAGGAGCTAAAGATATAGTCCTTTAGAGCAAGGTGTATGTCTACTTTCACTTTGTTCTTCATCAAACAGCATTAATGTGGAGACCTTTAATTCCACCTACTATAACAAAGCTCTAATTATTAAATCGATATGTCCTTAGCCTGTTCAGTTTCTATTTACACATCTTCCCCATTGTGATACCGCATCCTGCACATTTTTCTTTAGTTTTAGAACAATAAAAGATAAAATGTTAAATGTTTTCTCTTCCAGACTGATCAAATGAAGTCAGTTAATTTAATAAAAAGCAAGATGGTTTCCTCTTTATTCCTCTTTTGCCTATCAGAATGTCAAGGATATAAGAAATTTTCATAAATTGCTTATTCACTCAGAATGAAATAAGTTTATGGAGTTTATTTAGTACATATGAAACATATTAGATATCAATGAGTGCTGAGTTAAATTCTTGATTTTAGTTCAGCAGTCAAAGGGTCGCGGGTCTTATAAAAATGTCTCTCATTTGTAGAGACTACAGGGAATTCATAAATTATTTATATAAATTTTTGAGAGCTTTAGTTTGAAAAAAGTATCAGTAAAGAACACCCCTAGAGATATCAGTGCCCTAAAAATTCAAACCAGACATAAAAATACCCACAAAATAGACATATCTTTAAGATATTTTATTCAAAACTTTAAATATTTAATTGTAGGAAATGAAGGTATCAGTGATTTATTGAAATTAGATGTATAGATATACTGGGCCAAATTAATGTTGTCTTTCTATCTTTCTATTGGCATACATTTTTTTATGTCATTGAGTTGATTTAAATTTGTTATCTAGCAGACTAGCATAGAGTTGGAAGGGATGACAATGTATTAGCATATTAGGATCAGCATGTACTAGGTCACAAAAACTAGTTGTGACAGATTAATGTAGAAACTTTGCAAATTAGTTAATACTGTTTTGTAGTTTGAAATAAAGTCATGGGAGTGTTTACATCATGGAATTTAACAAAAGATAAAAGTTAGGGATTTAAAATATATCAGGAGTCACAAAGCATTATTGCTGGGCATCACTAGGTTTGGCTGATCCCCAAAATGAAGAATTCTCCAGAGGAAGACAGTTATAAAACAGTTACAAAACTATCACTACTTTAACAGTTTTAGACTTAAATTTGTGACTAATTCATAAGAAATTATAGTATAATCTTAGAATCATGTCAATTTCTTGAGCTGCATGATAAGACTATAAACCCGACCATCAATTATTTTTTTCAGTCTAGAAATGACTTTCAGTCTAGTAAAGCAAAGCATTTCAACAAAATGCAGATTATCTTTGAGAGTATATTAATCTCTAGAAAATCAATTTATGTTTTCAAGAAAGAAAATCTAATTTTTAATGATAAAATTTAGTTTTCTTGATTTGGGTAAAACTGTTTACTTCATATTTTAAAGCTAAAGGAAAACATATATTGAATGATACATATTTGCATAAATTAAATTTACTACTAATATTTTAGGTAATGATTGAGGAAAACATTTTAAATCTACTTGATTCTTTCACTTATTTTTTATCTTTCTTATTATTTTAGTGGTTTGTCCAATGCAGTTTTCTTTTTCTTTCTTTCTTTTTTTTTTTTGCAGAGTCAATTGAGCCAGTAGCTCAGAACTTTATTTATTTTTTAATATAATGTTTATTTTTGATCATAGTGGCTTACATATTCTTGACAATATTTTAGGTACATATCAACATAAAATCAGGGGGGTTCCCATCACCAAATTGTCCTCCCTACACCTCCGTTCCCGTCCTACCTCCCATATCCTCCTCCCTCATTCCTGGGGCTGCTAGAATAGGTGGTCTCCTTTGTGCCTAGCTTACTACATAGTGGTCCTTTCACTTTTTACTGCCATAATCTGTATTGAAAATAGTAGATAAAAAGAAACAACTGTCAAAAGCATGTAGTTTTGTCATTAGCAAAAAAAAGTTTCTGGGACTTGATGTACCTTAACTTATGTAGCTAAAAATTATAAGATTATAAATTTATATATGTTTAAAACTAGGTCATTCATCTGATTTGTTTGTTTCTTTTTAGGGTCACACCCTGTGATGCTAAGGGGTTACTCCTGGCTAAGCGCTCAGAAATCACTCCTGGGTTGGGGAACCATATGGGATGCCAGGGATAGAACCCAGGTCCATTCTGTGCTATTGCTTCAGTCCCCTCATCTGAATTTTCATACATATTTTTCTTCTGAGAATAAATAGTAAGTTTCTTGAAATATTTACTTTAAAAATAAAGCAAGAAAAATGATGCATGTGTCAAAACTCTATTACTATGGTGTTAAGACTATGATTATTAATAAACATGGGGCAGAAAATTTTAGTTCATGGCTCCCAGAGTAAAAATATATCTGACAGTCTATGCATTATATATAAAAGTACATACACATTATAGTACATATGCAATTCCAAAATGTTCCATCTGTGCAGAAGGGCTGAGTTATGATTGCTGTGGGAGATATAACTTTCTAATTTAGTTACTTTCATGACTTTCAGAAATTTGTTACACAAAAGATTTTTATAACATATGTTTATATTTTAAAATAGTGAATGTTTTATCTGTGATATAAAAATCCTCAATACAATAACATTTTAAACTACATCATAACCTTCAAAATCTGACAAGAAAAACAAGTGACTACTGACAATCTACATAATGTAATAACCAAAATATTACAGATTATGCCATATAATTCCAAAGAACTGATAACTTCAGTTATAGTAACTAAAATTATTTGTCCCATAAACTAGTAATAATTATAAATGTTCAAAACTAGTGATGAAAATCTTCAGTTTTTCATTAGCATTGTAGTTGTACTATAGCGGGGGTGGGGGGTCTTTTGATTTGGAGGAAATACCTGGATGTGTACAGGACTTACTCCTGGCTCTACATTCAGGGATCATTTCTTGTGATATACAGTAAAAATTTCAGGAGGTGATAAATAGTGACAGGTAATGGAGAAAAATATATACAATAACTATATGGAAAAATAATGGTGGAGGATGTAAGAAGAAACTTTAGCTGCTTGCAAATAATAAACAATTATCATTATCCTAAGGAAAGATCTATAATTTCTTGTAGAAGCTTAGACACTGTAGTAATCAGTTCTCAAGGTGCTGGGCAGGTAAATTTTCCAAGCAAATTCAGTTTGCAATCGCTATACTAAACCTAACAACTTGGCCATCATGTAGTATATTTGTTCAATGACACAGCTATTCTCACTTCACAAGTGTAATAACTGAGAAAAAGGGCCCTTTCACTAGCAAACAAAACCATAATACGTGTATAACAGAGACCCTTGACTTCTCTGTGAAGACTGTGAGAAAAGAGAAGACAACTTTTGATTCACTCACTAAAGTTTTATTTTAAAAGTTTTGTGTTAAGCATATTCCCAATGCTTTACTGTGTAAAAAGCTCTTTAGTTTAGGTAGTCTCACTTCTTGTTTTCAATTTTATTGCACTTACTTTTCACGTGGACTCCAAAATATTCGTTTCCCAATACCCATGCTAGGCACAAATTATGTTTTCTTGTGGAATTATTCAATTTTCAGTGTACAGTTCTATTACTTCCTTGATTAGAAAATTTCTAGGCATCTTATTTTCATGCAATTTTAAATGAACTTACTTCTTTAATTTATCTTTTTTTTTTTTTTTTTTTTTTTTTTTTTTTTTTTTTTTTTTTTTTTTTTTTTTTTTGGTTTTTGGGTCACACCCGGTGACGCTCAGGGATTACTCCTGGCTATTCGCTCAGAAGTCGCTCCTGGCAGGCACGGGGGACCATATGGGGAACCAGGGAGCGCAGGCACCTTATCTCCAGCGCCACCGCCAGGTTCCCCTCTTTAATTTATCTTTATGATAGGTATTGTATATGATTCCAGGAATGAAACCCAGTTGCCGCATGCAAGGCAAGTGCTCTATTCACTGTATAGTATCTGACCCTGATACTTCTTTATTACTTATGAAAAAAGGCATACTTTTTATGTAAAGTTTTTATATTGTGACTTTATTGAATTTGTTTGTTAGCTTGAATTTACAGTGTTTGGGTGGACTTTTTTTTGGGGTGGTGGGGACACCCTGTGATGCTCAGGGGCTACTCCTGTCTATGCATTCAGAAATCGCTCCTGACTCAGGGAACCATATGGGACCCAGGGGTATCCAACCAAGGACAGCCGGCCGGTGAGGTGGCGCTAGAGGTAAGGTGTCTGCCTTTCAAGCGCTAGCCAAGGAAGGACCGCGGTTCGATCCCCGGGCATACCATATGGTCCCACCAAGACAGGGGTGATTCCTGAGCGCTTAGCCAGGAGTAACGCATGAGCATCAAATGGGTGTGTCCCGAAAGGATCGTCCTACATCAGTAGCATGCAAGGCAAACGTCCTACCACAGTACTATCACACCAGCCCCTTGAGTGGACTTTTTTAGAAGTCTATATTTAAAGTTATGTAATGTAAAAATTGACTATTTTACTTCACCATTTTTGATGTTAAAGATTTTGTTTATTTCATCTAATTCTCTGTCAAAGATTCTAATATTATGTTGAAGAAATGTAGTACGTAAGCATCCTTGTCTTATTTTGTATCTAAAAGAATTTTTACTAAAGAATTTATTTGCTGGGGCCCAGGAGATAGCATGGAGGTAAGGTGTTTGCCTTTCATGCAAAAGGTCATCGATTCGAATCCCGGTGCCCCATATGGTCCCCCGTGCCTGCCAGGAGCAATTTCTGAGCATCGAGCCAGGAGTAACCCCTGAGCACTGCCAGGTGTGAACCAAAAACAGCAAAAAAAAAAAAAAAAGAATTTATTTGCTAAGATTTTGTTGTGTGTAAATTTTACTATGCCAAAGAAACATTTTTCTATACTCAATTGTAGAGAATGTTCAAATCATAAGAGGATATTGTATTGCTTTAAGAAAATCATGTAATTTTTACTTTTTATTCTGTTAATGTGATTCTTTGTCTTTATCGTAATTGTCTTTGAGTAATTCCACTTAATTATAGCATATGATCTTTTCAATTAAATTTTGTTTTCTAACATTTGTTAGCAATAATTGTTGACAATTATTTGTTTGATCATAATTTTGTATCATAATAATGTACTTGTCCTGTCTAATGAATTTGTAAGTTTTTCATTTATATTAAAGTGTTGGACTCATTTTAGTTTAATAAGGCTAAATTAGTAAGCCATAATAGAACTTCACTTTTAGATTTGATGAGTACCATTTTGTTACTTCACATTATATTATTGCATGCTCAATAGGTCAACAAAGAGCACATAATTTTGTATTGAATAGTATTTTATATTGAATAATTACTTATATTTTGAAAGTGTTATCATACAATTTTAATTTTAAAATTGGTGATAGTATATAAGAAAATGTAGCTGTTAATGAAGCAAGTTAATTAGTCAAAAAAATCTTGGGAGGCTTATACCATTGGTGCTCAAAGTTTACTCCTGGTTCCACAGTCTGAAATTTCTCCTGGCAGGCTCAGGGGACCATATGGGATACTGGGAATAGAACCACTGTCAGTCCTAGGTTGACCGCATGCAAAGCAAACACCCTACCACTCTGCTATATCTCTGGCCCCAATTAGTCAAAATTATATTGGTAAAATGATTGAATTTTAAAAGATTCAAAAACATTTCAGTTGGTGATGCAAGCGGCAAGGCCAGCCTTGCCCGCATTAGTATAGGACACACTGCTGTTCAGTCCCCGGACATCCCATATAGCCATCCAAACCAGGAGCAATTTCTGAGCGCATATCCAGGAGTAATCCCTGAGCACCACCGGTGTGGCTCACACTTGGTGATGCTCATGGGTTACTCTTGGCTTTGCACTCAGGTGTCACTTCTGGCAGTTCTCAGTGAACTATATGGGGAGTTTGGACACATATCCGGGTTGGCTTCATTCAAGGCAAATGACTTATTCCTTGTACTCTTACTCTAGTTCCAAGGTTAAATATTTTAGATCTTCCCAAAAGTAAAATAAAGAAATGATTTCATATATTGATCCAATATTTGATGATTTCCATAGGCTTTAAATTTTCTATACTGCAAATATAGCATAGCATCTCTTTGTTTAAAAAGAGCTTGAGCAAAAGTCTTAGGTCTTTAATAGTAAAAACAAACAACACCATTAAATACAGTTTATCTAATAATTTACATTTTAAATTTAAATTGCTAATCCCCAATAGGAAATTTAAGTAGTATGAAAGGACAGATTAGCATTAGATAAGAGATGAGCATTTCACTTAAGCTCATTTTACTAAGAGAATAAAATCATATTCAGATTCAATATTCACAATGGATTACAATTTTATTCTATGTTACTTTTAAGGAACTTTTTGTAATCTCACTTTTAACCTAGTCCTCTGTCCAAAAATCATCTTTGCCACTTATGAACTGCTATAAGAATGTAATGTTATTCAAGAATTACACCCACCATTTACAAGAAAGAATTGTCATATCTCTATTCATTTGCATATCTCTGTGCATTTGTTTGTTAAGAATGGAAGCAGCTAGGTTCACATTTGCATCCTAGACATTGTTTGCACCTAATTCATCTGGAAGGCTGCTAGCTCTGCACTAGAGTACTTTTGCAATTAGTTAGGTTGTTTGAAACTTAAACATACTGATTTCTTTATTTTATGAGACTTAAATTTATAAAATTGCCTAGAGACACATTTTGCCCTCATTTTTCTGACTGATAATCCATTTAGAGGGTGATGTATCATTTAACATAAAGGTGAAAAGGAACAGGGAGAAAATTTAGATCGAGAAGACATGCACACTGAATTTTTTTTACAGAACTCTCCACTCCATCATTAGATCAAGGGTAAACACTGATAAAAGCTGATGAAAACACTGTGATGTATTATTCACCAGGTGGAAGGAATCTTGTCATTCATTTCCACATTTGTCAAGGTGGAAGGAATCTTGACACTCATTTCCACATTTATTAAGGACGTTCTTATTCTTTGTCCATACATTTATAACTAGTAGTGATATAATGGTTCAGCATGAGAACTCCATTTAAATGATTTGAACTTCAAACAGACACATTCCTCTTTTATTAATATTTTGACCTCTTTAAATTAGTTAAACTGCATGTATTATAATTTATTCATCAATAAAATGTTAATAATTATAGTGACCCACCTCATATTTTCAGTAAAAATGTATGTTAAAGAATGCAATATTAGGGCGGGAGCGATGGCCTCACACGTGGCTGATCCAGGACAGACTGAGGTTCTATCATGGAGGTCCCATATGGTCCCCCAGCCAGGAGCAATTTCTGAGCTCTTAGCCAGGAGTAACCCTGAACATCACTGGATGTGACCCACCCCCCAAAAAAAGAATGCAATATTATTGAAATGACATATATGAAGAGAGTAAGTCTAAAAATGTTTGGTGATCATTCTGTTATTTTTATTTGCTTGTTTATTTATAAAAGCGCTACATACTGTGACTCATTTCTAAGTGATTTTACATAGATAATACTAGCTAATTACTATATAGAAATAAATTAAAATATATACTCAGATTTACTCATTGCTTGGTTTAACTAGAATATTAGTAATAAATTGTATTATTAGACTATCACTCTTTTCAAAGCTGCTGAAGACTTGATAATTTCTAAAATCCTTTAAATAATCTTCTAGTGTGATTTTTATATTTAATATATGTATAACATTATGTAAGCTAAAGTTTCACAACATGCTAAATGATATATTTATAGTTCAGCATGATTATCACTAGCACTTCCATTATGTCAAATAATCATAATTTTCTTTGTAATAACATTTAGGATATAGTCTCTTAGCAATTTGAAAAAATATATATATAGAAATGGTATCGGTGATAATTTCTTCACTATGTATTTTGTCTCCATAAAATATTTTCTAGTTACAAGTATAGACCCTCTAAAAATATTTTTCTGCCCTCAGACCTAACATGGTCACCACATTATAATTCATCATTATCAATAAAACTAGATTTTAAAGAGAATAGACAAAAAATAAAACAACTATTCATTATTGGTTAGTTTATAATTGCTTTCTGTATGATCAAGGTCAAATCATACTTAGTCATTCTGAATATAATTTATTACAGCAACATGTTAATTATCCAGTTCTATAAAATTTGAATTTCTTACCTGTAAATTGAGTATGTTATGAGATGCAATTCATTGAAATTCATCACATTTTAATAATTCTACAAGATTGTTTTTCAGAATGTTTTTCAGAATGTTTCAGTGAGAAAACTTAGGCTTAATACAGTTAAGTAAATTTTACAAAATTGTGCAAATAGAAAAGGAAGAGCTGAGTGGAGTTGCTATAGCAGATAAATTTTTAGAATAGTAATTCAATATTTTCAAAAGTAATTGTTGAAGCTTTATTAGCAGAATAATTATAATGAAAATATATACAAGTATTAATACGTTCTACTGAAAATTAAAATAATTTCAAATTCAATACTGAAACTTTTAACTTTTATTCAATTTTGAAGTGACATTGCTAGGAGGAAGCTCAAACTAACTCAACTAAAGTCACCTTTAGGGAGGTCATGATACAAAGTCAATATATGGAAGAAAATGTTTATACAGGGGACAGAAAAAATGAAGAAAAAAAAGAAACAGTAAAAGAAAAAATGTTTATACAGCCACTCATGTGTATTAGCTCTTAATTGTTCCAGTTGTAACTGACTGTGGCAGCCATAAGGAAAACCCAAACTAGAACCAAAACTAAATCATTTCAATATATCTGCTGACCCACAAAAATTTATGAGACAATACAATTATTGGTACTTTAAGCTACCAAATTTGATGATGATTTATTACAATATAATAGGTAAGTAGAATGTTTAATTTGTACTTCAAAATGTTATCACTTATGTATGCATCATAAGCAGCTAAAAAATATTATAGTTGCTCTGAAATGTAGAGACCTAATTTTAGAGTCTGGAGATCTCATGCAGAATATCAAGCAAGACTTATCTGGAGTACTGTATTTTCTGGTGTATAAGATGACTTTTTAACCCATGAAAACTTCTTAAAAGTCGGGGGCCATCTTATACTCCTGTATAGGGCATGCTGAAACTTACTCCACAATCAGGGACGAATGATCCACCCCCCTCTTAGTGCTGCATCCCATCCAGCTTCCAGGTGCCATCACTCATTCCTCTGCTTGTCCTGATTCATCTTTCAGGGCACACAGAGGAGCTGAGTGACCAAGCGCTGCATCCCATCCAGCTGCCGGAAGTCATCACTGGTATGTGACTCTTTGGTGCTCAGTCTCTGTTCAGCTTTTATGGGACACAGAGGAGACACTCTGTCTCCCTCTAGCTGTCCTATTAATCACTGCATCCCAGTCAGCTGCTCTTGGAGGAGCCCCCTCTCCCTGCTCTCAATGTAGATTACAAATAAAAAATCATAGTCACTCACTACAAATGACAAATGTAAAATGATGGTTGGCACTCCAAAGTCTAGCTTTATTAAACATATACTGTTAATCTTTGAGGGTTCTAATCCTTTTCTCTTGTGGTTTTTAATTTCCATGTGGTGTGTTAAAAGAGAGGTAGTCCTACATGGCAAATGTAGCCTAAACCCTATATTTTAACAGGAAAAGTAGGGGGTCGTCTTATATACCCAGTCATCTTATATTAAAAAAAATATGGTAAATCCCATTGTTAAATGTAGTTTCACTTAGCCTCTCAAAAGGACTGAAGAGTCTTATAGGTGACATAGCAGCAAAAGTATCTACCCTGAAGACCAGAGGCTTACAATTCTATCTCCACTGCTGCCCTCATAGAAGTGCATTCTTTTCTTGTTTTGTTTTGTTTTGGGGGG
>PVKC010004139.1:25478-36738 GCA_004027635.1 Crocidura indochinensis | reverse complement strand
GTGCCCTTTTCATTTCAGCATATTTTGTGTTTCTGTTGATGAAAACTTTTATCTTGAGAATAACATTAGTTGATGCTACAGAATATTTCCACGCTTTTGATACTTTCTAATTATTTAAAATGAATAACTAATTTCCTTCTTACAACATTCATTGAGTGTTTTGAAGAAAGGAAAGTGACAAAGAGATATTTTCAGTAATCTTTGGCCCTAGATTATAAAATTAAAGAGAAAAAGAGACAGGGACAGAGACATACAGAATGAGATGGAGACAAAGACAGACACACAGACAATTTTCAGGGAACTTGACAAAATGGAGGGAGGATCTTTGGCACTTTGGTGTAGTGAAATGAAGTGGTGTATATTGAAACCGTAAATGTTAATACTATAGAAAACAAGTGATCTAAATATAAAATCTTTAAAATTTATGTTGTTTTAAAAGAAATCCATTTTATTAATTCGCAAAATATTCAGCTAACTAGTGAATGAGCCAGTTTTTGAACCTAAACAGAACTAGTGTTCCAGGAACTGAATCCACATACTCTTTGGATTTTATATTATAACAAAACAAAAAAGTTTTCAGTAGTGAATATAGAACATTCTGTTTAATAATTTACATTGTAAAATAAATTGCAACTACTTTTTAAAATCTTGAATAATTAAGCAAAGGAGTCCTATACAAATTTGTACTACCAGCAGAAGGAATTTTCCACATTTATATAAATGCAAAAAAATCAATTGACTCCCTTAAGCTCTTAGTCATTTTGATGATTCTAGAAAGAATTTTTTTAACTGACTACTTAAGAACCATCTGACACCTAAACTGCCTAGTTAATTGATAGTTTGAAAGTTTTTATCACAGTAAAATCTTCCCTCAGAAGTGCACATTCATGGCTAAAAATTTTTGAAAATATGTTAGTTCAAAATATAAATATACTAAAAGTTATATAAGTCTTCATTGCATTTGGTAAGAAACATAAATTTTCCATGGGAAAACAGGTTTTTCTTTAAATTATTAAAATTATATTTTTGTTAAAACTATATGAGAATAAACCCAAGTGGGATTAGACTTTATTTTAAAACAACAAGAAAATAATTTTGAGCGTTCTAAATAAGAAAATATTCATGGCTACAATACATGCTAAGTTAGTTATATTTTCATTATCTTGTACTCTTATTCTACTTCCATGACATAATATTAGCGATATTAAAGAGATTTATAACTGAATTATAACAAGGCAAATAAGTAATCAACTGAACAATTTATATATGGAACATAGTATGACATTTCCAGGATGACCTTAGTAAAAATAAAAAAAAATAGCTTGCTTTGGGGTCAGAGTGATAGCATAGTGGTAGGGCTGTGCCATGCATGCTGCCTACCCAGGATGGACCAGAATTTGATTTTTGTCAGTTTTTATAGTCCCCTGAGCCTACTAAGAGCAATTTCTGAGTGCAGAGCCAGGAGTAACTCCTGAGTGCCTTCAGGTATGGCCCAAATAACAAAACAAAAACAAAATATCCTGTCTGAAATTACTAGTCTTCTTTTCACAAATGTGCATATGTACTTATTGAAATATTTATTAGCTCACATCATTTTTTTGTGTATCAGAGCAGTACAGGTAAAGCTAAAGGGCATACAGAGCCTAAGATCAAATCATGATCTCATATTTGCAAGACAGATGCT
This sequence comes from Crocidura indochinensis, assembly GCA_004027635.1. NCBI lineage: Eukaryota > Metazoa > Chordata > Mammalia > Eulipotyphla > Soricidae > Crocidura > Crocidura indochinensis. Next base: position 35,054 of record PVKC010004139.1, on the reverse strand, counting down.
CTACCACTTACACTCTATACCCTGCCCATCTCATATAATTTATATGATAAAAAAGAACTAAAAATAGATCTAAGACATTATATACAAATTCAGATGTTTAATATTTGAAGAAAATATAGACTGCTTATGTGTCTTATATTTAAAAATATACAATTATTTAGCTATTTTAGAGCCCCAAACTAAAAAAAACCTAAAGTGGGAAATAATGAAAGATAAACAATCCATAATTTAGGAATATAATACATTCCTTGGTATTTTTTTCAGACATTTCAGACATATAATTTATATGATAAAAAAGAACTAAAAATAGATCTAAGACATTATATACAAATTCAGATGTTTAATAGTTGAAGAAAATATAGAATGCATATGTGTCTTATATTTAAGAATATACAATTATTTAGCTATTTTAGAGCCCCAACCTAAAAAATCTAAAGTAGGAAATAATAAAAGATAAGCAATCCATAATTTAGGAATATAATACATTCCTTGGTAATTTTTCCAGACATTTCAGTACAGATTGAACATGATAAAAACTTTACTAAACTTAGTAGGTATTAACTCATCTTCTCATCGATCAGTTAATTAGTTCATAAAAATTATTTACTTGGGAATCTACTAAATCATACCATAGTAGTTAAACATTCTTAACTGAAAACAGATAACCCTGGTTATATTTTCAAATTTACTATACTATTTAACTGTATGGCTGCTGTAAATTGCTTAATCTCTATAATAACCACATTCATCACCTATAAATTGAGAATAATAATAGTAGCCACTTAATAGAATATTTAATAATTTTTACATTAAGCACAGATTCTATCACAAAGTAAATATTCAATTAATATTATGAATGAGTAAAGTGAAAATAATAAATTTGCTTACCAAACCATTTTATAATAACATCTCATAAGATTTTTCAGTATTCTATGGATCTATGCAATGGAAACTCTATCAACAAACACTGAGGCATTAAATAATAAATGCAAAAATTCCATTATATTTTATCATGAAATATAAATACAAATACTAGGGGCTGTAGAAATAGAATAGGAAGTAAATTGAATATGGCCAGCCCTGATTCAAATCCTCAGCATCACAAAAGGTCTCTAGAGTATACTCTGTGATCACTCCTGAGCACACAACAAAGAATAGTTCTAAGTACCACTCTAAACAAAACAAATAAAATTAAAAGGCTATTTCAGGAACAATGATTATAGAGATGTATCTAAGCAAAAGTAAAGGCCTTTTTGTTTTGTTTTGTTTGTTTGTTTGTTTGTTTTGGTAAGTGGCATGTATCTTAGTGGATACTAAATGAGATCTAGACCAAATTGGGAACTTTAATTAAAACATTGTAGTGGTCCATTCTTTTTTTTTGGGGGGGGGCACACCCGGGGACTCTCAGGGGTTACTCATAACTCTGTGTTCAGAAATCACTCCTGGCAGGCACAGGGAACCGATGGGATGCTGGATCAAACCCAGTTCTGTCCTGGATCAGCCCTGTGCAAGGCAAACGCCCTACTGCTGTGCTATAACTCTGACCCCTGCTGTGTTATATTCTGAAGCTCAAGCAAGAAAGAAAATAATTTTATGCAATATATGTTCTTAAAAGCTTTCATATAGTTTAATCAAAATATAAAGTCCAAAATATTTAAAAATATCTGGAACATTTTTCATTTTAAATTATTACATTTAAAACTGTCTAACAGAGAAGACACCATCTACAGTGAGAATGACTATAATGAATTTCTTTCAAATATCTTACTTTGCATATTTTTATATATGCATGATGAAACAGAGTTGAATAAATAGAAGGCTTTAAAAGTGTTAAACAGCACACTGTATGTCTTTTATTAGAAGTGAATGTTTCCATAATTTTATTAATTCATAAGAATTTTTAGTTTCAGCAAGTTGGAATTAATTTCCCTGAGCCAAGTTTTCTGTATAATCCTGAAAAGCAAAACTTCCTTTACAGTTTTAAATATATGTAATTCTGCCTCAAGAGAAGAGGGAGATGAAAAACTAAGCTTTAGTCAAAGATAAAACATTTTAAATGTGGAAAAGAATATACTTACACATTTTAAATTTAGCGATTATTAAATGTATCCTTCTAGAGTTTTGTGTGCTGGAAAAATCTACATTTTATTCAGCATAATAATACCTAATATCTAAAGCCTACAAATATGCATGATTTTATACACATTATGCATATTGTAACTGAACAAGACATTAAAGGAACAAATTTATCCAAATATAATACGTGATTACTTTTCCTTTAGATATTTCTAAATTGTCACAAATTTTTACTTTTTATACATGAATATGTAATAAATAATGCCCTTTCTCTGTTCCATGCTTTCATAAAGTATTGAAAGCTTTATTAAAAAGGCTATATTCAACTTATCAAAGTGCTGTTTTCAGGCAGTTTAAAAGAAGAGTAGGTAACATTTTTGCTGAGGTATTCTGAATGAGTCTTCTCCAAAGGGTGATATATAATTCATAAATAACCATACATTAATTAAATATAAGTATTTAAATTTCTATGAAAACTATATTTTAAAAATATATTAAAGAAATAAGAGAGGGGGCCGGACGGTGGCGCTGGAGGTATTGTGCCTGCCTTGCCTTGTGCTAACCTAGGATGGACCGCGGTTCGATCCCCCAGTTCCCCATATGGTCCCCCGTGCCTGCCAGGAGCGACTTCTGAGTGAATAGCCAGGAGTAAACCCTGAGTGTCACTGGGTGTGCCCCCCCAAAAAAGATAAAGAAATAAGAGTAACCAAAAAGATTTTCATTCAGAGGTTTTTATGTGAACCTGACCAGGTCATTTATCAAACCCATGACTTTACAAAATAAATTTGTACAATTAAAAATATCTTAAAAAGCAAGGTGTCCAATTTTACTCATAATTGAACTATTATTATTACTTGGCTGCTTATAGGCATCACTTTTGTTTACTTGCTTTGAATTCAAGATTCCTTTATGACTATGGTTTGACCCCACAAATCAGAACACATTCAAGTCAATGTATTGGTAATTATGAATCAATAAGCACACACAAATCTAACACTATTATATATTCAAGTGAGTCATTATATATCTAAATATTAACAGGTTTTCCTTTAGATCATTATTTTAATATAATAAATTAAACCCTTATAAGAATTGATTATCTTGTTTCAAAGCTAATTTTTTAGTACAAGTCAGAAAATATCATCTGCAATAAACAGGATTATTTTTTAGCAATTTCTGAAATTTAGTTTGAAGAATTAAATTAAAAGTCCAAGTTAGGGAGCCAGAGAGATAGCACGGAGGTAAGGTATTTGCCTTGCATGCAGAAGAACGTTGGTTCAAATCTCAGCATCCCATATGGTCCCCCAAGCCTGCCAGGAGCTATTTCTGAGCATAGAGCCCGGAGTAACCCCTGAGCATTGCCCTCTGTCCCCTCCCCCAAAAATCCAAGTATTAGTTTTTTTTCAATATATAAGTTGTTTGTTGGAACAAATTGCATATTACCAAAAAAAAACATTCTTGTATATATTGGGGATAATTCTTTTAGTCATGAGATCAAATTATATTTTTGTTTGTTTTTAGCTAGGCCTGGTGGTACTCAGGGTTATTCCTGTATCTTCATTCAAGGATCACTCATGACAGGATTTGTGAGTATATGAGGTGCCTTGGAAAGAACCCAGACTAGCAACAAACAAGGAAAACAACTTATGCTACATGCTATCTTTCTGGCTCTGTAGTACTGAAGTGTCAAGAAACAAAACACAAAATGGCAACTGTATTTTCAATTTTAGGGTATTTTTCCTTGTAATCTCCATTCCACTAAATTTAGAGAAAAAGTTTTCCCAAAGGGACAGTTTACTTATTTATTGATTGATTGGTTTTGGGGCCCCATTCAATGATGCTCAGGGATGCCAAGAATTGAACTGGGACTAATCTGGGTCTGACATAAGCAAGTTAAATATCCTGTCATTGTGCTATCTCTCTGGCCCCATAAATTTAAACTTCATATATATATATATATATATATATATATATATGTTAAACCCTTAACTATAAATGTATGAGACCACATATGTGCATGGACCATCAACACCCATTTGCAGCACAAACACATTGGTCATAGGAAAACATATGCTCATATATATTTCTTATTAGCATATTTCTATAAAATAATTGAATGCAATAATGATGTTTGATGTTATTCAAATATTCCATATTTCCTATGAAATAATTGAATATTATGATGTTTGGTATTATTTTGCTAAATTATAAATTTGCTTAAGTTAATTTTATATTGTATTAATGTCCATAGACTGTATGCAATTCATAAACTTTGATGTTTTCCATATTTACTATACATTTTACTTAACTCACTTATACATTACTTTTTATTAGACTAAGAATTATCTTTGAACAACACTGATTCTTTATGTAATGGTTGTTAGAATGAATTTATTGAATATTAAAGAATAAAAATAATTATTTTATATAACTATATGCAATGTTTGCTTCTATTATTTGCCCTCACTAATAATTATTACATTTGTATTAGTAAAATACAAGTAAACAATAAAATATTTTAATATTATAATTCTTAATTTTTCAAACAGCATCATGATTATTGATAGTCACTGCTAAATTAAAGTAATAGAGAACTAGAAATATTAACTTTATTTTGCCTTCCTCGAAAAATCTACACATAGATAAATAATGATTACATGAATATCTGGAAAAAATTATAGCACTCCAAGATAGAGATTTCCCAGATTTGGTAAGATTTGGTAATTTAAAGAGAAAGCATTAGACTTGAATTATAAACATTGTAATTTAGACCTAATAAACAGTTTTTCAGCCCTACTTCAACAGAAGTGTTTTTTATAGGTTATAAACATCCCCACTCATCCTTTCACATTAGTTTGCCAAAGCAATCTTCTGAACAAATCTGCTGCTCTTGCATTAATTTTTTATTACTTTTTTTTTATAACTGGCCTACGAACCAAATTAGGGAAACATTTTCTTCCTCTCAATTCCATTTTAGTCACTCATCCCTTTTACTTATTTATATTTTTCTAATAATATCTTTACTTATCACATTGGTTACAACCTTTTGTAGTTAGGTTTCAGTCATAAAAAGTATATCCCCCTTCATTAGTGCAATGCAACTCATCCCTTTTAATTTCTTTGTAAAGGTACCCCTGTTGCCAACTTTATACTCACTTTTTTCTTGTTATCATTACATTAAACTCTGTTTTTTTGAGACGATTGATTGATTGATTGGTTGGTTGATTGGTTTCTGGGTCACACACAACAGCACTCAGGGGTCATTCCTGGCTCTGCCCTCAGAAATCGCCCCTGGTAGACTGGGGATCACATGGAATGCCAGGAGTTGAACCAGGTTCCTCCCAGGTCGGTCACATGCAAGGCAAATAAATGCCCTACTGCTGTGCAATCTCTCTGGATCCTCTTAATAGACTTTTCCACTTGCTATTTCAGCCTTTCAGTTTTAATCCATTTTTCTGAAGTACAGTCACACTTTAGAAAGTAGATTTATGGACTTGATATTGTTTACTAAGTTCCAACTTCAAATGAATAAAGAACTGTGACTTTTGTAGAATGGAAAAACCTCTCCCATAATTTTCTAAGTATGTCACACTGTACTTAAATTTTAATATGAGCATTAAATATATATGGACTAATTAATATACCCCAAGCTCTCATATTATTGGCTAGTTCTTAGGTATTTACTTGAACCTTGAGCATATGGCCTTTTTTTATCAGGCCAGATTAAAGAGACACTTCATTTATAATACTTGATTCCTCTCTACAGTTACAATCATTCTTAAAATTTTGACATCCCAGGGCCAGAGCGATGACACAACAGTAGGGTGTTTGCCTTGCATGTGACTGACCTAGAACGGACTGCCATTCTAGCCAGCTGAGTCCCATATGGACTCTAAGCCAGGAGCAATTTCTTAGTGTACAGCCAGGAGTAACCCCTGAGCATCACTGAGTGTGGCAAAAAAACCCACAAAAAACAATTTTTGACATTTCTGTACCTCTGTATAGTCTCTTATTCCCCTTATTTTCTATGTTATATGTCTATTTTTCCTATTTAGCTTATATGTTTCTTAAGTATTTGATAAATACAGTTCTAAAATTATCCAATGGTTGTTATACAAATTGTACTGAAAGGGAGCTCAAAGCAGGATAAAATCACTCAGGTAGATTAAAACTAAATACTGATGAATTCAGTATATTCTACTTTAAATAATATTTCTCAGTTTTTAGTTGAATAATATATCTTCTAAACAAATAATATATATATAAAACTAATATATGTACTCTAATAATTAATATATGTACTCTAATAATTAGTACTGGACAACTATATCCTCTGCTAAAATATAATTCAATTCATAGGAGATGAAGAAAGTACAGCAGATAGGAAGCTTGACTTGCACCAGTCATCCTAGTATCATTCCCTGTACCACATTTGATCCCTCAAGCCCAACCAGGACTCAATCAACACAGAGTCAGTAATTAACTTAAGCACAATCAGGGGTGGTCATCAACCAAACAAAATTAGAGAGTAAAAAGAAAAAATAGTTTATAAGACAGTATGATACTTATTAGAATAGTCAAAAAGAAACATAAACTATAATATTGATTATAGGACTCTACTTATAGGCAATATTGAAATAGCAAATCTTTTTTTTTTTTTTGGTTTTGGGCCACACCCGGTGATGCTCAGGGGTTACTCCTGGCTATGCACTCAAAAATCGCTCCTGTCTTGGGGGACCATATGGAACACCAGGGGATCGAATCACAGTCCGTCCTATGCTAGCGCTTGCAAGGCAGACACCTTACCTCTAGTGCCACCTAAATAGCAAATCTTAATAGAAAAATACTATACTATACTATACTATAAACTTAAATTTTATCTCTAGTTTCATCAAGTACTGAAGGCAATATAGTTACTTAATGTATATTTTTAAGTACTCCATAACATTTTTTATTTGGTTTTATTCCTATAGTACATTTTTGTTTATTTTTATATTTTTTGGAAGAGTGCTACACCCAGTGGTAGTGCTCAGAGCTTATTCTTGAATCTACACTCGGCAGGTTTGGAGAACCGTAAATATGGTGCCAAGATTTGGACACATGTCTACAGCTTGGAAAGCAAGCATGATACCAACTGTTTTATCTGTCTGGCCCCTTGAGTGACATTAAGTAAGAAAAAGATAACAGAATGTGGCACATGCTGAAAGAATTAGCCTTCCATATACAGGTATTCATTATAACATAACTGTTAGAGACGTTGTCTGTAATGGGACAGATTAGTTGTTCCACTGTCCTCAAGGAAGAAAGGGAAATCCAAGACCTCCTACCTGGAGAGGATAGGAGGTGTTAGTTTGGTTATAGCACTCTGCAATAAATAATCCACACAGATATGAAGGTTTTAGCAGGCAAGAAAAACCCAAAATAAGCTGTTGCTCCAGGGGCCAGTTGCTCCACAATGTGGAGCCACAATCCTAGATGATAGGTGCCCCTTCTCCCAACAATTCTGCATCCTGTTTATGGATAACCAAACAAACCCCTTCTCCCCAGGGGGGGAGGGGAACAGGCCAAGAGAAAACCGATAGAGAACACAGGGAGAACTATATCAGAAGCCTCCATTTAACTAAAAATAGTCTTTCTTTTTCATTGACAATATTCTGAAAGGTTATCTCCCCTTATGAATAAATTTAAATATCCAGAAACTTTGCCAGCTTTTAAAGAAACCTAATACAATGTGTTAAGTACATAAAATATTAATAAATGGAAGGGAGGCCTGTGTCCTATTTTGGGCTCAGATATTGTTTTTAAAAATACAATGTGTTTCAGAGTATAACTATTCTACAATTTATCCTTTAAAAATAAAAATATCTCTCAAGTAATTCCCTTGCTACTCCATGGTGATTTTGGAGGAATGCCTGATTATATTTAGAGTCCTCCAAGAACGATGAATAAGAAAAAAACAGCAAACATAAGGTTCATTCAGGAAGAAAAGGTATTCGAATCATCTCTATTAACTAGGATAATGGAAAGGAACCAGAGCTTGGGAAACAGAACCAAAAGCTCTGATGTTTCCAGTAATGCTATGAGAAAGAGACAGGAAAATAAAAGTAAGTGAAAAAAGATCAACTAAGTCAATTTGTTAGTGATACTAACAGACTTGAATTGTCTCTAAATTATAGATTAATGAATATTATATAGTACATGAATAATTCAAAATACAAATGATCTTTGCAAAATTTAATTCATGCCATATTTTGGTATAGGCTAGTTTGTTTACTTTTCAGATTTCTCTGATAGATTTAATTTATGAATAGTTAATACATACAGTTAATATATTTTATTTATGAAAAGTTAATACATACTTTCAAAAAATATTACAAATTAGTTGATACATACTAGTTAATACATAATCCAAACACTAATACAAACTAGTTGAGTACTAACTAGTCTTTTGAATATGTATGCCTACACTATGAATTTAACCTATTTAGATAGTACAAACCAATTTCTTGCCTTTAATGATTATAAACAAGGAGAGTCTTACAACATTAAAAATATAATTTATATCCTTGAAAAGAATTTTCTCACCAGTTCTCACTCTCTCCAAGTATTCTGAAAGTACTAATTCAGCATAGTTCTTTGTCATTATGAATGATTATAGACAACAAAGTTCTGTAATTCATATGGAATTAGTAAAAGTGATTGATGAATATTCTCAGAATATTCTAAGATTATTTATCAATCATCAAAATGGAGAATCCTAATGTAGACAAGACACAATTTATATTTAATTACTTTGACTTTTCCTCCTATAGTATCACTATGTAATTTTACAGTTGCACTTTACTATCTTTAGTGACCTTATCATCTACTCAAAATTCTTAGGTTCACTGGTTTTAATTGTGTTTTACCTTGTGCATTCTACTTCCAGTAACAATGGTAATTTTATGTGTATTAACTTTAGTCACTTGCATTTTCTAAGTTTCAATAGTCAAATATAAAAATTAGATAAAAAATGTCCCTAAAGTTCTTTCCAAATCTCACATTCCATAATTCTGTCTTATTCTCACAGTACTCACATCCTATCAGGGCGGCAAAGATAGAGCAAGTGCTCTATAATACATGTGTAATTAATATGCATGGCAGTTACTATTTTATTTTGCAATTATTTATTACTAATTGCAGGATGATTGTATTCCTTTTTCTCTGTCTTTCTGTTTTTCTTTCTGCTTTATTTTTCTTTTTTTCTATTTCTTCCCTTCCTTTCTTCTTTCTTCTTTCTATTTCTCTTTTTCTTTCTTTTTTCCTTTCTTTCTTTCTCTTTCTTTTCTTTCTTTTTCTTTCTGCTTTCTTTTTCTTTTTCTTTCTTCTCTTTCCTCCCTCCCTCCCTCCTTCCCTCCCTCCTTCCCTTCCTTCCTTCCTTCCTTCCTTCCTTCCTTCCTTCCTTCCTTCCTTCCTTCCTTCCTTCCTTCCTTCCTTCCTTCCTTCCTTCCTTCCTTTCTC
>PVKC010004139.1:0-25378 GCA_004027635.1 Crocidura indochinensis | reverse complement strand
AGGGAAATGCCCTAACGCTGTGCTAACACTCTGACCACATGACTGTGTTTCTTAAAGTATTTTATAAAATTAATGGTTGAGTCATCTTAGAGCTCTCTTCTCAATTGATTGACTTGAAATCATTGCCTTTATATTCTTCCCATAAAACTGCAGGTTTTAACAGCTTTATAGGTAATAGCAAATACACTTAATTACACATGCAGTAGCAATAACCCCCAAAGATAATTTAATATCTTAAGCCATAATCTCTGTCAAATACTTGATTCTCACAAATTAAATTAGGATCAATCTTAAGATTTTTTAAAAAAAATTGTCTCAGTTTTGTAATCCAAAATTTGAGTTTAAATCTTTGGTAACTAGTAATCCATGTCAGGAATAAATATTGTAAATAGGTGCTTTTAGTAGAGTGAGATGTTCTCATTCAAAGTTACATAATAAATAATAATTCACACTGTGAATAACTGAATGAAGAAGGAAAGTATAATACACTAGAATAAGAATACTACAAAACACCCATTCTACAACAAACTAGATACAGAGGGAACCACTTATACTAGCAGCCTAGGGGGCAAAGGAGAGAGATATGGGAGGCATGCTGGGAACAGGGTTGGAGGGAGGACAACACTGGTGGTGGGAATGCCCTGGGTTCAATGCTGCTATGACCTAAAATATTACTGTGAAAGGTTTGTAATACACTTTGGTCACAATAAAAATTATTAAAAAATGAATACTACAATTATGAGCATAAACCTTATGTGTGTTAGATAGGACAACTATGCACTCTGATTGAAAAAAGTAATATACTAAAAGAATATTATTATTAAAATAATCTAATTTATGAGTTATGTCTGTTAAAGAATCTGACACCATATTTAACAGTTTTATTAAACTCAGAATATTCATTATTCAATATAAGAAACTGATTTACATATTATTAAAAGTTTCCTGTAAAAATGAAATCTATATTTCTGATCAATAAAGCATTTATAATTTAAATTAAGTGATTTACAAAAATGTTCTACAAATAATGTCATAATAATAATCTTTTAACTCTTGGGCATTAAGCACAATAAATCAATACATTAACGAGTTGCACCAATTCTTGGTTTCATCCCTAAGCAAATTGGGGTGGAGCTGATTAATATAAGATACCTTTGATATCCTTTTAGCAAATTTTAGGTATAGAATATAGTATCTTTGGGGCCGGAGTGATAGGATTCTATTAGGGCAGTGTTAGGGCATTTGCCTTACGCACAGCAGATCCAGGGCAGATGGTGGTTTGAATTCCAGCATCCCATATGGTCTCCCCAGCCTGTCAGGAGCAATTTCTGAGCACAGAGCCAGGAGTAACCTCTGAACCTCACCTGCTGTGGCCCAAAAACCAAAAACCAAAAAAAAAAAAAATAGAATAAAAAAAAAGAGAAATACTGTATCTTTAACAATAAGCCTGTTATGGATAGTTTATTTCTACAACTTTACTTTGTTTATAACTAAACCTCTATGATTTGAGATCTGTTTTGTTCTTTCCCATAGTATTCAGTAAGCAGCCAGTGTGCCAATAGGATTTGAAATTTCCTATTAAATGTAAACATAAAATGTACATTAATTAATTTGGCTGAAGATTAATAGCCTTAGAAAAATAAATTGGGGCTAGGAGATAGCCCATACAATTGGAGAACAGGTTTTGTATGAGGCAGACCAGAATCCCATCAATTGAACTGCATGGCTCTGCAACTACAACAAGCAATCTCCAATCATCTACAGGGAAGTTACCCGTAGCAAGTCAAAGTGACTCAAAATCCCTCCCTGCCCCACCAAACATTCAATAAACTTTATACCAGTTTTACATGTCAAAACGGGTACTTGATGCAGCTGGAAGAATAGTGCAGTAGGTAGAGTGCTTCCTTTATGACCAGCTAACCCAAATTTGATCCCTGGCACCCAATATGTTACCCTAGCCCATCAGAAGTGATCCCTGAGTGAGAAGAGTAAGCTTTACAATGAGTGGCTCCAGGAAAAATAAATAAAAAGAAAAGAAAAAATGAGGGAAAGGTACTTCATACCGACAAATACTGAAAACTACAAAATTCTAAGAGAAATAAGTTATTTCAAAATTGAGTTTTTATTTAAATGTAAGCTTGAAGTAGTTATGAAAAACATTAGGGGAAATTGAAAAGAATGTTTTAAAATAATTGAGCTTATACAAGCAGCGATAAGAATGTAAATTTAAAAATTGACTCTGCATCATATAGCTAGTTTAATAATCCTTGAAGTGGATTCATTTTTATTTGTCTCAAAACATGAAAAGAAAAGTGGTATGAAATCCACAACTACCTTCTTTCATTACCTGTTCAACATATTAAGAAAAATGAAAAAAGATTATGATTCTAACTTTTACATTTATAGATATGGAGATAAATTGTTAATAAGTTAGCATTTATGATATGTTATTTTTTTAATAAATAAGAAATATTTCCAATATTTCCTCCATGAAGATACATTAGTCAACTCAATGTGCTTATGTTCAAATTTTTGTATACTTTCATTGCTTGTCTTTAGAGGTGTGTCTCTGGAATTCTTTTTTTTTAATCTCTGGAATTCTTAATGTGCAAAAGTCTTTGGCAATGTTACCTAATCATTTCATTTTTAGTTTTTATTGGTTTATATATACAACATAGATATTCAACATATATGTGAAATATAAATTTATTTAGATTGCTATTGAAAATATAAAAGGACTATTAGATCCAATAAAAATGTTATACACAATAACATATTTTTATAGTTTTCTTTGGATTTTAGAAATATAAGCATTATACATTGTTATAGAGGAGGAGGTGAGAGAAAAGTGTTCAAGAAAAAAAAAACAAGAAAATTAGTTGAAAATTGGATAAGCCCATTCAATAAGTATATGTGCATGCAAAACTGAAAACAGGATATATTTTAGAAGTTTCAAGTAGAGGAATTCTAGTTTGTTTTATAAAACTATGTTGCCACCATTTCTCCCAAGCTATGACAAGAGATAACTTTAGCAGATTCAATACTGTGACTTACTTTGTTTTACATCTGACATTGAAACTGCCCCAAATTAGGTGATTTCTTATAGGATTTGAGACCAATTCATAGACCAATAAAAACCTTATTTGACTTTTGTAAATGACTTCAATTCATACTACTAATAGTAGTCCTACATCTATTAGTTTTTTGATAAACTAAATTAATAGTCAACATGTTGAAGAATGTGTCAGAAATATCTACCAAATAGGAGTGAGTCTCAGCATTTGCTAATTTAGATTCGGCACTTGCTATTTAAATAGGTGGAAACCCCCAAATTTTTGTCAGGAACCCTACAGTATAGGTATAGTCTATTGCTAATGTATCTCTGAGAGGAAAGAAAATATGCACAAATAAAATTTTGAGCATGAAATAAATTCACATATTATTTATCCAATTATGAAAGCCAATAGTCCATATATTCCATGATCACTTTTCCTTTATGAATCTTGTGCTGTCAGCCTAGGTAATTCTACCCAAATAATAAGGCCATGATACTTTGAGTTGTTTCACCTTCTGTAAAGTGTAAAAAACACTTCTAACTTCAAAAGTGAAGAATAGAAATCAGCTACCACTGTAAGCCATGAAATGATGTATCCAGACAAAGTAAACTTTGCTAAGTTTACTTTTCAAACATAGGAATCCTGATAACTTCACAATACCTTGTTTTTTGACTTTAACTTTTAGGGAAAGGAGTTTTATCTAGAAATAGGTATCAGCATGAACTACCTCCATATTAGCCCATCACTGTTAGAAAGCAGAAATACCAATATCTGTTACAATTTTACATTTCTAAAAATATTTTTATCCAGGGCCTGGAGAGATAGCACAGCGGCATTTGCCTTGCAAGCAGCTGATCCAGGACCAAAGGTGGTTGGTTCGAATCCCGGTGTCCCATATGGTCCCCTGTGCCTGCCAGGAGCTATTTCTGAGTAGACAGTCAGGAGTAACCCCTGAGCACCGCCAGGTGTGTCCCAAAAACCAAAAAAAAAATTTTTATCCAATTATTTTGGAAGAGAACATGAAATTTACTTTATAGAACCTTACAGATGCTCAAAAGGATCAGGATAAAAAAATTAAGCTATTTGCAGCACTTCACCTCTGTTCTCTATTTCTCATTAAGTTACAAATCAGAATAGGCAATAGAAAATTATGAATGCCAAAAATGATGAAAAATCTAAGGATTCACTATATGTATTCAAATAGTCTTGTAATTAAGAACCTAGTTTTTATAAATACATTTTTCTACTTGATTTCTATACAACACCTAAGTAAGAACTATAAAATTTATTCTAGGTTGCCATACTCCTCAAATATGGAATTTTATGCAACCCATTTTATTAATGGGTTAATAAATAAAACTATCAATTTCATTGATAATTCATGTGACAATGAAATGTATGAATATTGCTTTGAATAATACTGGGGTTTTATTATTGGCTCTAAATAATTATTAAAATACAATTATAGTATTGTCAATCTTGACACATATTCTTTTTACTTGTGTAAAGCAATGATTTATCTAATTTTAAGAGAAATAGAGCCATACTATTAAATTTTAACCAAAAATTCTTAGCAAAGCAAATGATATGAAAATAAGAAAATAAAACAAATAAACATTATGTTAGGTTTATTCATTAACAATTAGAATATTAGATTATATGTTATTATTGAATCTTCATGCAAAAACAATTTAAGAGCTGAGAAGCATATATTATGTACTATCTGAAGAAAATTTGTCAGTATGATATAACCTAAGGACTCTTAAATACCAAAGACTCTTTTTTCACTGTATTCATTTTCCTTTAATTTAAAGATGAGTACTAAAATATATACCATCATTTGATTATAGTTATTCCAGGTTGATACGAGTTGCTTGGTCTAAAAAAACAAGAACAAAATTTTCTCTTGAAAAATCATCAAGCACTCAATTACCTCACTTTTTGACTTCTCCTTCAAAAAGGAAGGAAATTCCTGCAGTAATGATTTAGGACCAAAAAGGTAGCATCAAATTTCAGCAAATTCTGGATATATTCCAGAATGTTACAAATATCTTAGATAAAAATGTGTTACATTTTATGTCTAGTCAAACTAACCTAGACTGAGATTCAGTGAAGGAGGCAATTTTAGGTATCATGCTGCTTCTTTCACTTTGTTGTAGAAAATTCAAAAAACACACTTTCCAATGTTCTTGGTCTACTGCTTAGCTCTTCATTAACCTATGAAAGTCTAAACTCCCAAAGATCCTAAAAAGCATCTCGTGCTATGTATAGTGAAGATTTTTCAGATTAAAGTATGGTATTTTAAACTGTTTCCTATGAAAACCCAATTTGCCAAAGATAATTCTGAGTTTCACTTAAACTATACTTTTCTGAGTAGGAAAAAAGCTTATGCACTGTGGTGTGGGCAAGGAAAACAGCAGACTGCAGAAGCCCTAATGAAATGCTGAGAAAAATCAATTTCTTCAAGCTTGCATAGATCTGAAATAAATCATATTAATAGATGTTTTTCCCCTCTCACATAGCAATTTACATTGGACTGAGTTTTAATCAATTGCTAAATTGATAATTTACTTCAATCCATCTTTCAATAATTGTGTTTTTCAGATTCTCCTCAGATCATCTGTGTGCATATGTGTCTTTCTCCTTAAGATTCATAGAGTCAGCATTTCAGAAAGGAAGAGTTGAAGGCTTAAAATTCTAAAATAGTTAACTGGTAGATGCAATTCTAACATGCTTGACTTTTTATAAAATTTCATTATTTCCTTCATATTCAATGTGAACTTTTCTCCTTGCATTCTATGTAGAGATCATTATGGATTTCAAGTCACATAAAATATATCTTGGTGTTTGGTAACAATTTAAGTTGCCTTTGCACTAGAATGTATACAGGCAATAAATTTGTTATTATATTCAGGCATTCTTTATGTTCTTTACAGATCCATTTCTTACCCTAATCTTGACACATATTAGCTGAATGAATGACTAGGCAAGCCTCTGAAGTTTGTTCTCTATAAATAAAATAATATTTCTAATCTATCCTGTATGGCACTGTAGGATAAGCAGAATAAAATATATGAAATGCCACACAGACATATGGAGTACTAATTTGATTATGCATTTATTCCATTATGCTGTCGATAAATTATCAACTATCTAGCCTTTTAAACCCAGAATTAAATTAAGAGAAATACATATAATCTCTGATCTTATTTGTTTGACATTAAAACAATGAAAAAATACACTGAAAATATCAAATATAATATATATTATCTGTATCATCCATAATATTCTTTTACAAAAGGAATTTAAAAAAAATAAGAAATACATATACTCACTGGGATCAAATCGTTCTCTAATTGTTCTTTTTTTTTTTTGAGGGGAGGTGACTCCTTCCTCCTCCGTGGTTCACAATGAAATCTACCAAACTAAATATGCCCTGATATGATGCTTACACCCAGTAGTAGTGGTCCTCAGGAGTCAACTTATGCTGGGGACTGATTGGACTAAAGTCTAGCACATGCAAGTCATGCATTTCATTCCATTTAACTATCTTCAAGCCTCTCTTATTTTAGTATTTTGAGGGTCCTCTTCAACTGTGAATAAGGGCCAGATCCACTACCAGCAATAATAGGTACTAATGTTGTTAGTGTCTAGTAATTCTAAGGTTAATTGAGACTAGCACAAAACAGTGCAATGGGTTCACCAGGATATATGTGATAGTGCTCAAAAAGTCACAAAGCACAGGGAATCGAACTTGTAGTTGAAAGCATCTAAAATAGCATTCCAGTTCTTTAGAAAATTCCTTTCCCACCCATCCCAACCCAAATACTTTACCCTTTTTATTTTTTTCTATTTTTGTTTGTTTATTTGTTTTGGGGGGGGTCTGCACATGGTGATGCTCAGGGGTTACTCCTGGCTCTGCACTCAAAATCACTGCTGCCTCGGGCAACCATATGGGATGTCAGAGGTCAAACCCAGGTCAGCCCCATCAAGGAAAACAGGAAAACAGCCCTACCGCTATGCTATCACTCTGGTCTCATCTTTATTGTTTTTGAAATGAATAGACCCTAGAACTATTATTCACCATGTATACATAAGAAATAAAAATGTCCTCATGAAGATTTTAAATTGAGTATCAAATTCCCATATTTTTAACTTGTTAAACAGGGATATAAACTGTTAGTTTATATCCTACATTAATATCAGAGAATTCTGAAAGTGATGTTTATTTCCAAAGGATGAAATTTTCCTTTAAATTTACAAACAACTTCCTAATGATATCTTGAGTAGAGATTTCAAAAGATCCACTTGCAGAGATCCACAAAAGCAAACCTAGAAACAATTTGGAAACCAATGAAAAGGCAGCCAACAGAATTCAACAAAGACTAAGTTACTATTTTCAGGAAATCTTCCTTCACTTGCCATTTGTGTCTTGAATTACTACTAAAGCAAACAAGCAAAAAGCAAAGAAACTGAAAATGTGGTTTTAATTTAATTAGACCATTTGGAAAGAATTATATTTACTAGCAATTCATGGAATCATGCATAGTAATTCTATTACACAGGAAAGAAACAAACTTACAGTTATGTTTGTAACATTCATGTATTAAGTCAGTACTGATGTGAGCTTTTTGCAATAAAAGCTGACAGGTGTCAATTAGGTATCTTTAGGAAAAAAATCTTTAAAAAGGAAAACAATGGATCATAAGGCAATTTAAACTTTTTTTTTTAAATTATCCTAAGTAATTTATGGTATGCTAGTAAGAAAGAAAACTGTTTCATGAAAGTGTTAATATAAAATACATAAGTAATTTTGGGATGTTCACTGAATAGAAATGACTGTTTCTGACCAATCATTGATTTTTATACACCATAAAGCTTTTCTTAATCTTTATTAACGTGGTTAGGTTTAAGTATTATTGTTTCATTCTCTTTTCTTCCCTCTCCCTGGTCAGTACCAGAATTCTATATGCTCTGCAAACATTGAAAGAAAAAAAATCAGCAGTTTCTTTTAAAAAATTCATCAACAAGCCACAGAAAAAAAAATTAGACACTTTAGTAATATTTAAAGAAACAGTAGAAATTCTTCAAGTACATAAAAATTTAAAGACTGAAAGGCAGAAGACCAAAATGTGTCAGGGCAAATATATATGAGACAAAGAATTCCCCATGATAAATTTATTGACAATAGGATTTTTTTGTGTTTCATTTCATAAATATCTGACTTTTAGTCACAGTCAGTGAATAGCAGTTATTTGAATGTCCCACAGAATACACTGGCATCCTGAAGTCTAATTATTCTCTATAAATACCTTTAACTTTTTCCCTATTCTTGTTCCAAATTACAAAGAACTTCTTGTAATCTTTCTGGTTTCCTAAGAAACTATTTATGGTTCCTGTAAGAACTTAAGCTTTACCTTATCTGTCTTACCTATGAAAATTATCTATATTATCTGTTTCATCACTTCCCATGTCCACAAATTACATGACATTAGAATACTAAATCTGTTACGAAATATTACCAAATATTGATGGAGACGAAGACAAAATCACAAGAGACATAGGGACAGTTGGGAGGGCTACAGTAACTTAGATATTTATCAATGTCTAATTTTGTATATCAATACCATAACTTTAACGCTACAGTATTAACCTAAAATAAATTGTAATTGTTTGAAGGTAAATTTGTGATTTTTAAATAAAGCTTGTGAAAAGGCTAAAGAGTATAGCTAAAGGTACATGCTATGCCAACCTTCTTTGATTCGTAATACCATATATTGCCAAATACTGTTGAATGTGGACTCTTAGACACCACCAGAGTGGCCTGATATGACAGGGCTCAAGAGGCAATGTGTCCAGGATTCACCACCTCCTGAACTCCACTAGAAGCCTCCATCCAAAAACTACCTTATGGAAAACATTAATTTTGCTATTTAAATTGCTGTTGTCCTTCATATAGTCCTTTTCTTGTAGGTCTAAACACAAAACCTCAAAATACATTTGCTTTCCATTTAGTGAGGTCCCAGAAAGGAGTAAAAAATATTGTGGTTAAGTAAATTTGTAAAACAGAAACCTTTATTGATTTTACTTATATATAAAAAAGTGAGTTTTAGGAGTAGTAACTTCTTATTTCACACCTTATAATTGAGCAACAACACTATCAAATCTACATGTACCTATATTTAAGACTATTTGCTATTCCATCACTCTACTTTATTTCTTTTCTTTGAATAGGGGATGAGCGGCTCAGACTCAGTAGTACTCAGGGATTATTTCCAGCTCTATGCTCAAACTTCACCCTTGGCAAAGCTCCTGGAACTATACAGGGTGCTGGGAATTGACCCAGGTTGTTTGCATGCAAGGAATGCTCCCTACCCCCTTACTATGGTTCTGGGCCCTCAGTTTTATGAAATAGTACAAATAGGAGTTCATGTTAAGGAGACTAAAATGTTCCTTATTTTAAAACTAAAAACTAGCAACAATAAATGAGAACATTTGATCAGCCAACTTATATGAACCAATCAATACAATTTGAAGGGATGACAAGAAGTAAAATAAAAAACCCAAACATCACAAAACTTAATTCTGTAATGTTATCTTTGAGTTTTTGTTCACTCACTGCAAAAAATAATTGTAAAATCCTGCTAAGCCTCAAAAGACAAACCAAAGGGTCTTTCACGCTGATAGCAGTAAGAATGGTAATGTATCATCTCGGCATGAAACTGCTTGGAACTATTTCAGTAAACAGGGTAAAGCTATGTTAGACTAGAGAAGTTGGTGCCCTCCTATCACCTTTATCGGAGTCATACAGTGATTATGAGAACTATGGGCATAAAACTACCTTTAATATCATAAAAGATGTTATATCATTTGAAGCCGGAGTGTGCAGAAGGCTAAGACAACTTTTTCTTCCCTCTTAGCAAAGCCCTTTAGGAATCAGGTATTGCAGGAAAAGTTTAAGAAATTCTGAGTTGAAGATAGCCACATTTCAGCAGATGCAATGTTAAATTGGTAATTGTTCACATAAACAACTCAAATATATCTGTTTACTTTACACGTTCTCATGAAAAAGGTTTGCATCATAAAATTCTAAACTCACAAGTTTTTAGCTCTTCTGTCACATCTCAGTGCATTTAATATCCTTCTGCCATATTATTTACGGCTTCACAAAGAAAGAAGTTATTTCCTATTATCTGTTCAATAAATAAGTAGAGAAATGAATGCTGCAGAGATACAATTTGTTAATGAAATAGCCCAGAGAATCTTCACGGTGTCTAGTCTCAGAAGCTTGCGCAGCATCTATTAAAGCAAGCTTCAGTTCTAAAGTATAACTCCAATTTTTACACATAGAAATGTTCCACTCAGATGGCTGAGACATGCTTTCTGACTAGATTATGCAACATGAGTAATGTGTGCTGTGATGCAACATATATCTAGCTACACAGTCATGTTAAAATACATTTCTATGCTTGTTCAACATTTTTCTCTAACTGGGAAGACTGCCTCATTTCAGAAACAAAAATTGAAATTTCTGGTTTTTGGAAAAAGAGGAAAAAATCGCTTGTAGCTCTTATGCAAATATCAAAACAATTGCAGTATAATATGTTCAAGAGGCAATAAAAATTTGGTGCAAATTGGAGGTGGAGAGGTGTTGCAACAGTAGGACTTGCACGGGGCTGCATTAGGACCATCTGCGTTTCAATCCTTCTGGTTCCCATATGGTCCCCTGAGCCAAGTGTGATTTCTGAACTGGAGTCAAAAGTAATCCCTGAGCTGATATCACAGGGTGTGGCCCAAAAACAAATGCACAAAAACAATGATGCAAATTAATAGGAACCTACATGCCAGGAAGAACATAGATGTTACTCCCTTTCCCCCCATATTTATATACTCTTACCATTTTATAAATAAACAAAAGATACTTATTTTTATCTCCTAAAACCACTCATATTATGTTGATGATTGACTTTAGTAAAAGAAAAAATAATATTAGGAAAATAGGTGTACATATATAAACACTATATATTTGTTGAGAAAGTTTTTTGATTTGTAGTTTGGGGGCCATACCCATAGATGTTTAGTGCTTAAACCAGGCTTTATTAACAAAGATTCTAAAAATGCTAATGGGACCATATGCAGTGCCAGAAGTAGTACTGGGCAAGTAAGTAAAAATCAAGCACCTTAATTCTTGTGCTATATCTCTCCAAACCCTGTGAATAATACAATGTGTTATTCACTAGACCCTATCTTTAATAGTATTGTAAACCATGGTGTCCAAAATTAAATATTCATTTTAAAAACAGCAAAAGCAGATTATCAACTATGATAATTAATATTTGAGTATAATTATAATAAAATGGTCATAAGTACATTACTCAACTTATTTTGAAAATTATCTAGGGAGAAACTCATTTTGTGTAAAAAAGACATAGATTACAAAATATTTTGCATTCTTCAGAAAATTCTAATTTAAATTTAGATCACTGACAATTAATCATTCTTAAATTATCATACTTTTTAAGAAAATATTTTTTAAAATTGTTGTTTAAAAATATTCTCTATGTGTACTCTCTTTTAAACATATACTAATAAATATAGCCCTTAGTTTGGATCTTGAGACCTTAAGTATATTTCAGATCAAAAATATCCTGAAACTACTCTAGAATATGCATATTTTGTAAGAAGTTATGTATGTTTTCCATTGTAAATGGTTAGTTACTATTATTTGCTAAACTTAATGAATTTAAAAATTATCATAAAAATGTAAGTTTATAAAATGACTCTTTTAAATGCTTTACATTTAAATATATAACATATGGATACATATTTATCAATAGATTTCGGATATAATAGTTAATATCATATAGGAAATATAATTTTATATTTTAACCCATGTTTGTGCAATTTATACTTTTATAAGTTTATTTTTGTCATAACCTATTGGTGACCAGATCAACATAAAATTCTCAAATTCTGCTTTTCCTATTTCTAAATTTATTTATTTTCTTTGTTTTAATACCTATCCCTATAGAATAGCCTACAATTTCCCTAATGTTTTAATCATGCATAATTTAATGTAGCAGATTTTTAAAAATCTGGGTCAAAAATGAAATAAGTAGAAGAGATAGATAGCAAAAAATAAATTAAAGTTCTGTGTATGCCACATTCTCATATTCTCAAACACATACACAAAAACTTTAGAGAAAAGATTTTTGAGGAATATGGCAGTTTTAATTTGGTAGCACACAAGGCCTCATAAAACCAGAGATACTTTTGTAAATTGTCTGTTTTCTAACACTAGGAGTAAAAACATAACTAATGATAATATTTTAACTTCTCAATTAGTATTGTTCCACTGTCATCTACACTTTGCCATTTTGTTATTGCTTTGTAAATTAAAACTTACCAAGCAGGGCTGGAGTGTGGCGCAAGCGGTGAGGCATCTGTGTTACCTGTGCTAGCCTAGGACCTACCTGGGTTCAATCCCCCAGTGTCCCATATGGTTCCCCGATCCAGGAGAGATTTCTGAGCACATAGCCAGAAGTAACCTGTGAGCATCACTGGGTGTGGCCCCAAAACAACAACATCAACAGCAACAACAAAAAACTTACCAAACATTTTTTCCACAAAGAGAACTCCAGACAGAGTTCAAGCTATTTATTTTTAACAAAAAATCATAGTAGGGTTTGAAAAATAATTAAATAAATAGCAATAAATAGAGAGACGAATAATCAGAAAGAATCTGTAAAATTCTGTAAAGCAAGGTCTAAGTCAGGGGTCCTCAAACTTTTTAAACAGGAGC
This sequence comes from Crocidura indochinensis, assembly GCA_004027635.1. Classification (NCBI taxonomy): domain Eukaryota; kingdom Metazoa; phylum Chordata; class Mammalia; order Eulipotyphla; family Soricidae; genus Crocidura; species Crocidura indochinensis. The sequence continues at coordinate 12,520 of PVKC010004139.1, read as the reverse complement.
CCAGTTCACTGTCCCTCAGATCACTGGAGGACCAGACTATAGTAAAAACAAAATTACGAACAAATTCCTATGGACACTGCATACATCTTATTTTGATGTGAAGAAACAAAATGGGAACAAATATAATATGTGGCCCACGGGCCGTAGTTTGAGGACCACTGGTAAGTGATGGTTTATAAGAGAGGTGGTATTAAAGACCATAAAGCAACAAAGGATTTCCAAAACTGAAGGAAGTCATTAAAATTCTGGTCAAGGAAGGGAATGAAGCTTGACATACCTTGTGCTAGCTCATGACCTGCTGTTTTTTTTTTATCAAAACTGAAAATAACCTTATTCAATTTCATTTCTTTCCACTTTTTAAAACCAGCTTTATTACAGACAATAAGAACTTTGCCAACATTTAGAACGTAAGGAAAGTTGAATGTTCTTAAAAACAGTTTGACGACAAGTGGTAGTATCAGTATAAAGAATTCAAATCAGGATGCTAAAGAACCTGAACATAAAATCAAAGTGGTAACATAATTTCTTTTTTTTTTTTATGGTTTTTGGGTCACACCCGGCAGTGCTCAGGGGTTACTCCTGGCTCCATGCTCAGAAATTGCTCCTGGCAGGCATGGGGGACCATATGGGGCACCGGGATTCGAATTGATGACCTTTTGCATGAAAGGCAAACACCTTATCTCCATGCTATCTCCCGGGCCCCACATAATTTCTTATAAATTTATATATTTATAGTTTATAAGTACTAACCTCTAAGCTGACCAGGTGTGGCCCAAAAACCAAAGTGGTAAACATATAGAATTTGTGAAGTCACTAAAAATTTTGACTAAGAAAATTAATGAAAATTATGTTGTGAGAAAAATGAGAGTTCTGGGGTCAGAGCAATAGTACAGAAGTAGGATACTTTTCTTCTACTTGACCAACATGAGTTCCATTCCACGCATTCCATATGGTCTCTTGAGCCCACCAGGAATGTTTTCTGAGCACAAAACCCTTAAGTAACCCGTGAGCACTACCAGTGTGGCCCAAAAGACAAAAACACACAAAAACAAAAAATAAATTTATAGTTGTGGTATAAAAAGACATAAATGGGAAAGAAAAAAGCAAGCATGACTTTGCCAATAATCCATTAATACTTACAGAAATGTGTGGAAAGATAGTACCAAGATTAAGGAACTTTCTTTATATATAGCAGCCTGTTGTTGAATCATCGATATCTATTATGGTCTCCAAGCACTACTAGAAGAAATCCTAAGCAAAGAACCATAAAAAGTCCAGAAAACTTTGGGGACAAAAAAAAAAAAAAATCCAGAAAACCACCAAATGTTGCTGTAAACCAAACCATCCCTTAAAATTTTCAAAAAACAAATAAAACATTTTCTATAGGTATAAATTACTTATCTGATTATCTTCATTTTTTTTTCTTTTTGGGTCACATCCGGTGACAATCCTGGATTACTTCTGGCTATGGGCTCAGAAATCACCTCTGGCTTAGGGGAACCATATGGGACAGCTGGTAATCAAACCGAGGCCCGTCTTAGGTTAGCTTGTGCAAGACAAAAGCCCTACTGCTTGCGCTACTGCCTTGGCCCCTGATTACCTTCATTTCACTTGGGCTACATATTAAAAAATGTTGAATATACAGCAAATTTAAGAGATTCTAATCTCATATGACTATAGAACTGAGGTTAACAAGAAAGAAGGCACAAAATGCAATGTGAAGGGTAGACAGCATTAGCCTGATAATGACACTGTAACAGTGGGCTAAGTATCTCATAACACTGTACACATAAAACATATGATCTATGCAAAAACTAGGACTATGACAAATGCATCTGAGCAGAACTTTTCCTGGGACCATAAAAAAAGACTCTATCCTAGGCTTTGTCCTAGAATCTGTACAAAACCAAGATCCTTAATTTCAGAAAACTGACTACAAGAATCAGGACTGAGCAGAACTTTTCCTGGTACCAAAAATAAAGACATTCGGGTTTGACAATTAACATCCAGGGAACCTGTAGTCAGTCTCATGACAGATTGCTTCAAGGGTAGAGACTCCCTGTATTTCTTAGGTTAAGGAAATTTCCTTTCTAATTTTCCCCCAAACTTTACTGCGCCTCTGCAAAACAAACAAACAAAAAACTTGCCACATATGCCCCCCTTTTATTATTTTTTTCTTTTAATTTAATTGATATTTATAGCTTCTAAATAGGTGCTCCAGTCTTTTTACAGAATCATAGAACATGAATCATATTGTTCTACCTCATATTTCTTTCTATGTCCTTCTGCAAACTGAGGGGAAAAAAGTGATGGGACCCAGGGACCAAGTGGTCTCAGGAGTATTAAGTTGAAATAAAAAATGGTCAGACCTAAATACCCAAACCAAAGTCAATGACAACAGAATCAAGAAGCCCAAACCATGACAAGCTATACACAAAATGAACCTGTTACACTAGCAATCCAGGAAGCTAAGAGTGGATTTATGAGATGCATGCTGGGAACTCTAGTGGCAGGAGGTCAACACTGGTGGTGGGGATGGGCCTACTTCATTGTCATTATGTACCTGAAAAAGAGCTGTGAAAGACTTGTAATTCACATTGGTCTCAAAAAATATAAAAGAAATTCCTCCATTAATAATAAAGAAATAGCAATCTTTCACCTAGAATAGAATTATCACTGACTGTCTTGTAAGTCATCATTAACTCATTAAATACAATTATATTTAATGTACAGTATAATATAACTATATTTTTCATTTATGGAAATAGATTTATTTGTAAAAGAAAACCAGAAGGGTACATGTCCCACTTAAATACTTTCAATTCCATGTTTATTGCGACATTAATGACAATAGCCAAAAACTAGTGACAAGCTGATGAAAGGATAAGGAAAATACAATACATATCATAATAAAATATTAATTCTGTTTAAAATTAAACTAGAAATAATCACAATAAATTAAATTGTTTTATGCTCATAAAATTAACTTTATTTAATTAAAAATATTTGGATGAGGCCTTCAGGTGAGATAAAATACCAACATAGTGAAAGTCACAAAAATAAAAAAGGTAGAAAAATATTAATTTATGTGAGTCCTACCTCAGGCATTCAATTTCAACTGAATAATTTGAACCTTCAGTCTCACAATTTCCATGTTCTTCAAAAAGACTCTTGTAAAATTATTTTTAAAGCTTCGGTTCACAAAATTACTATCCTTTTTATATGAAAGCTGATGTAACTAATTATAGCTAGGAAGACACAATTCCTCCTTTAATAATAAAGAAATAGCAATCTTTCACCTAGAATAGAATAGTGTCTAGATTTGAAGCATGAAAGATTAAATCAGTAAGCTTCAAAATCCTATTATATTCAACAAGACAATGCCTCCTAGGACAATAATATTGACAATAGAAGGAGGTTTCTTCAAGAGCATTTCAACCCATTAGGAGACTGGTGCAGTGAAAAGAATGTCTGGTGAAGGAACAGAGCCCTGCAATCCTATCTGAGATCTTTTAATAATTGGCTGAGACTTTAAGTCAATTAGTCAACATCTTTAACAATAAGGCAATGACTGGTTTCAAGCAGAGCTGGAAAGCAAGGAGAAACAAAAAGGGAAAAATGGAAAAAGGAAGGAGACAAAAGATTGAAAGAATTATGGAGGAAAGAGCACAATGAGAAAGGCCAATTTATAAATTTATGGTTCTTGAGCTTTAGTTTACATCTTTAATAAGATGGGAGGCTTATTGAAACACAGATTGATGAAACCACCAGAGATTTTGATAAGACTGCATAGGCCATGTGAGAAAGCATTTCTAATCAGTACACATTTGAGGCCCATCCTGCTGGCTTAGAGAATGATCCAGAGAAATGCACTTTGATGACATTACTTAGCTCTCCCTCTACTTGGAGTATTAAGAAGAAAAACAAAAGATATAATAGAATTTACTCTTCATATTATTTAAAAGAGATCTTAGCAATATCTTTTCTATGTGCTACTTTCTTTTATGTCAAAGTAATTACCTTCCTCTACAAATGCATGTTATCATCATTACTATGTCATTGTAAGTTGATTGCTTTTATATTCCACTATATAGTATAGGTGCAGAATAAGAATAAAGACCAAGAAATCGGGGCATATTTTTGCTTAAGGATAGAGATTTAAAAAAAGGACAATTTCATACAGTACTGGTGCAGGTATAATTTGACTTCTATTTTGCTGCAGTGTGATGAAAAAAGCAAAATAAAACTTTTGTTACTCCAACAGCTAAACATATCACTGCAATCACATTTAATACAATTGTAAATAAGTATTTACTTTGCGTATGTAAGGGATTTAGCAAGTAATGTATACTGTGATATTTAATCCTATCAACAGTTTCAGAAAGATGGGGGAGGTCCCATGATGCTTCTCCTGAGACCAGTTTAGATATATACTTGTATAGGCATTATTTGAAATAACACTGAAGGACTTGTCTTACATACTTGTATGTAAAAATTAAAAATAAAAGCAGCACTTCCTAATATTCCAATATAAGTCTGCTTAAGAGGTCAAGGCCTAAAGTTATTTTCTCTGGATTGAGTATCCATGAAAATACTTCTAAGTCTTGGAATAACCACATAGAGATTGTAGTTCTATGTTCAATTATCCCCAAATCTGTAAACAAACAAACAAAAAGATGCCCTTTGCAGAATATTAAGGCACTAGCAAATATATTTTAAATTTTACTTTACATGATACATTTAGAAGAAAACACATATTCTAGATAATGCCTGTTCTCAGTTTGCAAGGACGAGTACTTAATGATCTTATCTTTAACTTCTTAAACCCGTTATTCCAAAAAAGGAAATAATAGCTCTGCTTCAAAATGCAATTCTCTTTTTCCTGTGGGGAAAGATCACCCATTTTACTTCATAATATATAGAGGTAAGACTATCTGCATTTTTTTTACAATTATAGGTGAGTTTGATCATAGATCTCTGAGAATAAACCTCATTATCCTCTCTTTCTAAAAACCTGCAGTATCTGTGCTCATGAAGTAATTGTCTCATCTTGCCTTGCTGCAATCTATTGAAATGTTATTGCCAAAAGACAGTTTTCAAGTCATTTTGACATGTAATATCTATCTTCCATCTTCTTTTCATAACAAGTGTCTGACAAACAAAGTAAAATATATTAGCAATAGAACTTTGAATTGTTACCCTGTGTAACATGTAACAAAGTATATAAGAAGAGATGGTAATGAGTAGGATACAGAGATTTTAATATCTTGCTTTTACATCTACCTCTTTCTCTAGCAGCACAACCTTGTAAAGATCACTTGCCTTCATGCATCTTTTTTTTTCATATATAAAATGAGAATGTTAGATTGTATAACCTCTAAAATCTTCCCAAGCTCCGCAGAACTATTCATTCTGACAATCTATTTATATTCCAGGGGTGTTATAGGTTTAAGGGGATTTCAGAGAACATAACAGATCTTACTTAATATTATTTAAAACATAAAATGTATAATCAATAATACCTTTATTCTCTTGTAGTTATAATACAAGAGAACTAGTTAGAACTTTTAGGGTCCTGCTTTAACTAGTTTTTTCACTGGTAATATTGAATATAGAAAATCAGTTACATAAACAAGAATCCTTATTTGTATAATTACATAAATAAGTGACAATTATATAGTCACATATAACAAGCTTATCATATATATATATAACCTACTTCTCGAATTTTAAAGTTATAAAGATATTGCTTAAGATACATAATATCTAGAAAATTTGCATTTATATTTTATTCTTCAGCCTACTTAAAATTTTAAAGAAGTTACCAGGTTACCTGCTTCAATTCTTCCTTTTACCTTATTCAAGTGTGCATTAAGAACAATATGTAAAATATTACAACATCACAGACGTTAATCATTTTTATCAGTTATTTAAGGAAACACTCAATTTAGAGTCTATTCATATCTCAGTTTATAAAAAAATGATACGCTTAAGTGCACAGCTCAAGGAAAATTTTAAGGTGGAAAATTTTAAATACAATATACAGAAAGATAATAATGGAATAAAATTCTTCAGATTTTTGTTCTTCCAAAGAAACTATTCCTAAGAAGGTGACAGCTTTCAAAATACATATTTATAAATAAAGTGAGCAATTCTAAGATCTAATACTATGAAAATCATTCTTGCCTTCCATTAAGATCAAGCACAGCAACACAACTTTAAACATACTAAATTTTCTGGATGAAAGTGCTTCAAAAATGTTCATTTTTTTTTAGTTAATATGGCAGGAGAAATTCAACATTCACCTGATGACTAATTCTGCTCCATTGCTTTACTAAAGAGAAAATAATGCAGTGGTTGCTGAATTTTTATGTTTATTGCTCAGTGCAGACATTTTCATGATTTTGCTAAAAGTAAAAGAGTGGCATAGACTACACAGATAATATAATTGTTATAATAATTCTTGCCTTAGAAGTTTTTTTCTAATAATTAAATTAGTTCACGTATGCAAAACTCAATATTTGCTCTATAGTTAAAATCATAGTAACTTTAGTTATGTTTATATATCTCCATCTAAAAATGGATGGTAGAGATAAAGAAACTTCCTCAAAGAAGAAATAGATGGCCAAAAGATACATGAAAAAAGTTGTTCCACATTAATAATCATTGGGGAGATGCATATCAAAGCAACAATGAGATATAATCTCACACTGCTGGGTGGCATACATCACAATAATAAAAAAAAAGAATAATGATGTCAAAGATGTGGGAAAAATTGGACTAGAATTCACTGTTCTGAGAATGTCAACTCATTCAGACTTTTTAGAAAACTATAAATAATCATTAAAAAACAATAGAAATTGAGCTTCCATATGATCCAGCAAGTCTGCTCCAAAGTACACTAGGGACCCCAAAACCCAAATCAGAAAGTTTGATGCACTCCTATGTTATTTGGATCACTATTTACATTAGCCAGGGTTTGGAAACAATCCACATGACCACAAAAGGTAACTGGATAAAGAAACTATAGTACATCTACACAATGAATAATATGGCCAGTCTATGATAGAATGTTTTCTACAATGAACAGTGGAAATGCAGTTAGGGCAGATAAGCGGCAACTATGAGACTAATAATTAGAAATGAAAGATAATAACTTTGAACAAGAACTGTGTGCTTTTCTCTCTATTCTTTTTTCCTTTTAGAAAATAGCATTTGAAATACTGGTAGGAAAGAAGAGAACTTATGAAGGGTGTTGTACATTGCATAGCTGAAACTCAATCATGATCAATTTTTGTAGCTGTGTATCTCACAGTTATTCGATTAAATAATTTATTCACAAAAATGTGTCTCTTATCCAGATACCTGCATCACTCCCTGACCTCATTTCTCTAAGCAAGGTGAAAAGCCTTTTAACAATGGTTTCTTTTTTGTTCTCCCATTTGGTGCTGTTGGTGAATTTAAATCTTTTATTTTTTAGGTTTACTTTATTTTTTAATTAAATATTTTTTATTTAAACACAATGATTGCAAGCATAATTGTAGTTGGGTTTCAGTCATAACAAGAACACCCCCTTCACCATGCAACCTTCCTATCACCAATGCCCCCATCTCTTCCCTCCCCCAGCCCCTGCCAGCATGCTTACAAAGTTGTTCATGATTGGTTTCAGTCTTACAATATACACCAACCTTCACCCATGACCATTTCCTACCACCATTCTCCCCAGTCACTCTCCTCCCACATGCCTGCTCTGCAGAGGACAGATATTTTACTTCTCTCTCTTTGTCTGCCTCTCTATTTTTGCATCTGTCTTTATCTCTGCTGTTTTTATAAAAATATAATTATTTAAGCGCTATGGTTACAAAATTGTTCATGGTTCAGTTTTAGTCATAGAATGTACATCACCCTTCATCAGAGCAATTTTCCTGCCACCAAATATCCCCAACCTCCCCCAAATGCCTTTGAAACAGGCATTTTCCTTCATACTCTCTCTCACCATACTGCTGTGCTATCACTCTGGACCCTGCTCCTTACTAAACTTTTAACTCATTCAGTAATTCATTTACTTATATAAGTGAATGAAACTTGTCTTTATATTGCTTTTCTTAACCAGATACACCAGATAATACTGTAAATTACTAAAACAAAAAGAAAAGACAGAACAAGTAATGATTACAAATGAGGCTAAATGATATATCCTATGTTAAACACAAATCCATCCTCTCCTTTTCCCTCACATGAGTGATTCCTTAAGAGCTAACTTCTTTAACAGATTGACTTAAAAGCTACAATTCAATAGAGTCACAACCAATTAAATGTATGAACAGAATAAAAATGCATTTCTTTTTTTTTTATGCCAGACCTGCTGACACTCAGTTGTTACTCCTGTCTATATACTCAGAAATTGCTCCTGGCTTGGGGGACCATATGAGAAGTCGAAGGATAGAACTGCAGTCTGTCCTACGTTAGTTCTTGCAAGGCAAATACTCCACCTCTACCTCTTCAGCCCCTAAATTTATTTCTTAATCTCAGAAAAAATGGGATAAGTTTTGATTACTTATTTTAAAATTATTAGCAGAAACAGAAATGTATGGTTGGATAAATGGTCACTCTCAATCATCCATCATCCAAATTATACTGAATCTTAAATTCAACAACACAAAGTGAATGAATCACCAAATAACTAAATTGAAAAGAATAAGTAGTGAGAAAATTTGTTATTGTACTTGTGTATTTCATATTCCTTATTCTCAGTATGAATACACAAATTTCATTTTTCAATAACATCACTATAGAATGACATGGGTAGAAAGTTCTATTTAAGTATGCTTCTTTTTCAGTGACTTTCAATTTAACAAATTTTAGCATTTGGAATGAAATTACAATGAGAAATAAGATAATACTAATAGAATTTCATTTAGTTACAAAGAGATCAGATAGCCCACATAGAAGTACATCTTATGCTTTATATATACATATATTCCATTTATTCATATGCATATATAATATACATGGCATATATGTGAACATATATAATGCATATACATGTAAACCATTTATGGTATGTGTATAACATATGTTACACATGCATATAACATATATGTATATACCTGTATATAACAAGTGATAAACATGTATACCATATATAACACATGTGCACCTTATATACACATATATGTACCATTCATACCATAATAACATATAAAAAAGTTAATATCACAAACATGAATCTTTAAAAATATACAACTTCTCGGGGCCGGGTGGTGGCGCTGCAGGTAAAGTGCCTGCCTTACCTCGCTAGTCTTGGACGGACCACGGTTCGATCCCCCGGTTCCCATATGGTCCCCCGTGTCTGCCAGGAGCAACTTCTGAGCGCATAGCCAGGAGTAACCCCTGAGCGACACTGGGTGTGGCCCAAAAAACCAAAAATATATATATATATATACAACTTCAACTTCTGCACAGAGCAATATGGTGGATAAGTAACTTGCCTTGCACTCAGTGGTTCTTGATTCTCTCTCAGGCACTACAATTGTTCCTTTGAGCACATCCACGAGTGCTCCCTGAGTAAAGAACCAGGAGTGAGTCCTGAGCACCACTAGGTGAAAGCCTCAAACAAAAAGAGGTATTGAAGGAAAATATACAGAACTTCACTAGCTACACAGGAAAAGAAAAACAAAGAATTTGATAAGGTAGTTACTAGATGTGATGATTTAAGTTTTAAATGGTTAATCTTAAATAATAAAAAATTTATTCCTTGGTCAAAGCACTCTATCATTATGTGACTTCTGTCGTGAAACAAACATTCCCATAATCAGTGAAAGTCTTACTGGATAATGTTGAATTGGAGTTTGATGTATAAACACACTTTCAAAGAACACTTATATTAAAATGAAAAATTAATGTTTTACAATGACTTTCACTCAATATAACATTTTAAGAAATGAAACTTTAAAAAAATGTTGTCAAATTTTGTTATAAGCCAGAAGAAATGCAAATTTTAGAAATACTGAATGTTCACAGAACAGTCATGAACAAAAATTCTCAAAGTTTCTGAAAATAACATAGGTACAAATAAGCTATTTTAAAATAATCTGATTTAAAAGAAGCATCATGGAATATAAATGTCAAGACTGAGCTTTCAAGTTATAAAAAAAAAGCAGTGGAATCTTTTCTGCTTATCATATCAAAACTCCAACATTATAAAACAATGGCTTTAAAATTCTTAAAAAAAGTTCTGCTAACTGAATGCAATGCTTAGTGTTTAGATATTCTAATTGTGCACTCTTGTTAATTTATAGTGATGTCTCATTTTCATATCTGGCACTGCTTTCTTCTAGCATAGAAAACATATAAAAAGACTGCTTCAATTGTTTAATATTTGTTTCTCTGTACATTAGAAAACAGCTTCTTTCAGTAATTAGTTGTAGTATTAATACTATATTCAAACTTAAAATAATTATGAATAATTTAAATGTAAATAAATTTTTCTTCCAAGATACCTGATGAGTACCAACCACATAATTATGAAGGCTATAATAAATTATTTTTATTATACTATTTTATTATGAACAAAAATACCTATCTTTCTTATAAATAAAATTCACATATGATCACCTTATAAGCATGTGATACACTTAGTTTTTATAAAATAGTGACATAAAGTAACTGTTTTTGTTGGTGGTGATTGTTTTTATTTATAGGCTGGAGCTCAGAGCTTATTCATAGCACTGTGCTCAGAAAGCAATTCTGACTCTGTGCTCAGAGGTCACTCTTTTTAGAGTCTAGAGGACTATATGCAGTGCAGGAATCAAATATGGGTCAGATATAATCAAGGCCAGTGCATTCCCCACTATACTATCTACCAGGCCCCTTTGAAGTTGCTAATAAGCATCAATTTTATCATAATTTTTATATCAGAAATTTGGTTTTAAAAATCAATGTGATATAATTCCATATTCGTTGAAATTCCAGTTCATGAGATATAGTATTTTGGAACAATAAGATACTATGTAGAGTGAAGTAAGCTAGAACAAAGACAAACAGGACGATTTCACTTGTATGTGGTAGATAGGATGATTATATGAGGAAATGTAACATAGTAAAGGGATAATGGCTAGTTTAACCTTGATCCAAGTGCCTACACACTAGGGAGAACAGAAAATAAAATATATCACGTTGGCAAAAAAAAAAGGTGAGAAAGAGGGGGATAGGGGTTATATAATATATATAACATTGGTTATATATAACATTGTTATATATATGTTATATATAACATATTTAACATTGGTTATATTGGTAATGTGTCAGTGATATAGCTCTACTTCTAAAGTACAAATTCAAGAAAAATAAAACATGAAATCTAAGATGCAACCACCAAGCTTTATAATTCACCTGCCAAGATGGTTGTAAGGGGGTAAAGGAGGGTGGTATGGGTTGGGGGATGATGAAGAATTGGAACACTGGTGATGAGATTTGACACTGGGAGTGGGATAGATGTAGAAATACTGTGTTCAATCACAACTGTACCTGTCTCCCTGAGCACCACGGAAGTGACGCATAAACAATAAGTTGGGAATATCCAAAAATTATTTCTGGGTGTTACACATAAATCAAAATACTCACAAAAATCACAAATATAACTATAGCCTCAAAAACATCAGAATTATACAAAAAAGCATAAACACACAACATTCCATAATCTCAATAAATGACCTCAAATGTATCACTAAATTTAATATAGACTGTAATGCTTGCAAACCTGAACCTGATAAAAGGAGACTGAATAACTATATATTCCAGTCCTCTAGAAATGTCAACATTTGCAATATGTGGAAATACAATTAAGACTTTAGTACTACAAGCTAGAAAAAAAGTATTTACATTAAACTGGTGTGTTCAATGTTTACCCTTAGGGTTCCAACCCAAATGTCTATGAATTAGTCTATGGTAAAGAGCTAATAGGTATTCTAAGTAACAGAAAATATTTATCACTCAATATACAGTACTATATAAGAATGCTAAGGGCAGGAAATCTGTAATCAAATTTGTATTTACATCCCAGCTTCCGTATCTTATTTTATGTTGTCAAATTTTATTTTAGGTACAGCATATTACAATATCTTTAATGGTAGGAATCTATGAATAAAACATTCCAACATCATATTCTCCAGAAGAAATATGCTTCTCCATACTATTGTCCTAGATTCCCCTCACTATCATCCTATTACTCTCCTACACTCTACCATCGTAAACCCTCCTATAGAGCAGCTGTGTTTTTCTATTGCCTTAGGGCAAGTTATTTCTTCACTATGTTTCTCTATACTCCTATGGGAATACATTCTTTATCTGTCCCCTCACATTCTAACTAGTACTACTTAGCATGTGGCTCTCCAGATAAATCCATGTAGCAACAAATTCCATGATTTTTCTTTTTTCCTATAGATGAGTAGTGTTCCATCATGTTAGGTACCATAATTCTCTTATCTATTTATTTGTCCTTAGATACTTGTGCTGTTTC
>PVKC010004138.1:15733-36691 GCA_004027635.1 Crocidura indochinensis | reverse complement strand
ATTCAAACCACTGAGCTTCTGCATACAAGGCAGTTGTCTTACCTCCTTGCTATCTTTCCAGCCCCATGTGAGTAGTATTTTTAAATGTCTCTTGTTTGTTTGTTTGTTTTGGGGCCACACCCAGCAGCACTCAGAGGCCACTCCTGGCTTTGCACTCAAAAGTTGCTCCTGGAAGACTCTGGGGACCATATGGGATGCCAGGAATATAATCACTTTCTGTCTTGTGTCATCCATGTGCAATGCAAAAGCCCTACCTCTCTACTATCTCTCAGGCCCACCATTTTATTTTTTCTAGATAGAAAAGCCATGTATTTTTGAGTAATAATATTGTAGTCTGCTACTTTACTATACAAATCCATTGTTTCTAGAAGCTTTTTGATAGCCTTTTGGGTTTTCTAAATATAGTATTATGACAGCTGCAAACTGTGAGAGCTTGACTTCTTCCTTTCCTATCTGGATGCCCTTGATATCATTTTCTTGCCCGATTGCTATGGTAAGTACTTCCAGCATTATATTGAATAGAAATGGTGAAATGGGGCTAACTTTATTTACTACCATATCTTAGAGTAAAATCTTTTAGTTTTTCCCTATTGAGTATAATGTTTGCCATGTGCTTGTAGTAAATGGCCTTGATTATATTGAGAAAAGTTCCTTCCATTTCCATCTAGTTGAAATATTTTATATGAACATGTGGTAGACCTTGTCAAATGCTTTCTCTGCATCTATTGATATGATTATATGACTTTTATTTTTACTTTTGTCAATATGGTATATTGTTTGACTTGTTAAACCATCCTTGCATCTTTGGGATGAATCATACTTGGTCATGATTGAACTATGGTCTTCATGAACTATTGGATTCTATTTGAAAATGTTCTCCTGAGGATCTTTGCACCTGTGCTTATTAAGAAAATGCCCTGTAGTACTGTGTGTGTGTATGTGTGTTGTATGTCTGACTGCTCTTGATATTAGGGGATATTAGTGTCATAGAAACTATTTGGAAGTGTTTCTGTTTCTTTAATTTCCTGGAAGATCCTGAAAATGATTGGGACTAGATCTACTTTAAAGGTTTGAAAGATGAATCTATCTAAGCCTGGGCTTTGGTTTTTGGAAAGTCTTTTGATTACCATTGTAATTACCATTGTAATTTCCTTGACATAGATATGTCTGTTCAGATATTTCAGATAATTTTGGTTCAAAGTTTGGAGGCTATAGGAGTCCAGAATTTTTCTATTTCTTCCAGGATATCTTGTTTTGTGGCATAAAAATTCTCAAAGTAATTTCTTTTTACCCTCTAAATTTCTTAGTGTCTGTAGTGACCTCCCTGTTTTCATTTCTGATTTAGTTTATTAAGTTTCCCTCTCTCCTTTTTTTTTTTTGCATCTTACTAATGGTTTATTGATCTTGTTTATTTTTCCAAAGAACTAACTCTTGCTTTCATTGATATTTTGGATTTTTTGATGTCCAGTTTATTCATTTCTGTTTTAAATTTTATTTTCTTTCTTCTGTCTATTTTGTTTATTTTGTAGGTCATTTCCCAATATTTTAAACTGTGCTATTATTGTAGTCATGTAGGCCTTTTCTTGCTTCTTGATTTATGCTTGCCAAAACATTTTCTGCATCTAATTATATTATTATGCCATTTTTATCATTTCTTTCCTTGACATGGTCTAGCACATTAGTTGATTTGCATATAGGTAATCATTCTTTGCATCTCTAAAACAAATCTCTGTTGTTTCTTTTAATGCATTATTGAATTGGGACCACTAAAATTTTTCTGAGGATTTTTACATACTGGTTAATCAGGGTCATTGGTCATTATTCTATATTTTGGTTTGTAGAAGTAGGACACATCTTGGGGCCGGGCAGTGGCGCTGAAGGTAAGGTGCCTGCCTTACCGTGCTAGCCTTGGACGAACCACGGTTCGATCCCCCGTGCCTCATATGGTTCCCCAGGCCAGGGGCGACTTCTAAGCGCATAGCCAGGAGTAACCCCTGAGCGTCACTGGGTGTGGCCCAAAAACCAAAAAAAAAAAAAAAAAAAAGTAGGACACATCTTATGTTTTGTTTCTGGTTCTAAATTCAATCTAACCCTAAAAGGTGCCAGGAATTAAAATGGACTCAGTCACATGAAAGGCCAGTACTCTACCCATTATACAATAGATCTAGTTTCAGTTTATATAATCTTATTATTGATATCTCTGTCTACTTTTGATAACAGGTTAATGTTGGTCTTATAAAAAACAGTTAGGAGCAATATCTGTTTATTCAAGTTACTTTAAGAACTGGAGTGATAGCATAGCGGTAAGGAGTTTGCCTTGTATGCAGCCAAGCCAGGACGGACATTGAAATCCTTTCATCCTATCTGGTCCCCCAGGTGTGATTTCTGAGCTCAGAACTAGGAGAAACCCCTGAGCGTCACCGGGTATGATCCCAAAACAACAACAACAAAAAAGAACTTGATAAAGGTTTGAAAGAAGTCACTGGCTTTCAATTTTTTTTAATGAGTTAAGAAGAAATTTTACTGGCAGCCAGTTGGCAAGTTGAAAGATGGCAACTCTACTTTCATGTTGAGTAGATTTGTGAAATATCATGTAATGTGATGAATATCATGGTGTTTAGTGTGGCCTGTAGTGGTTAGCTTGACTAGACCAGGACACCAACCTTTAAAGTATTGAAAAATTAGCTACCTATGTACAACATTGTAATGCAAGGCCATTAAGGGGTTGCTGGTAGTTAATCTTAGAGTTTAGGATACAATGGAGATTTTGAAGCACAGTGTTATATATCTAAAGGATGATGTTGGTTCCTTAGGAACCTGGGCAATGATTCTTCTATGATCTTTGTTCAGGATGATTGCACCACAGGTATGTTCAAGTGTTTGTTCAAAGTCAAATTTTCTTCTGAGTTTTATTATGTGCAGGCTAAGATTCAGAATGTGCAGTCAAGTCAAATCAAAATACTGTTTGGCAGGTTTATATTTTTATTTTATTTGAAAACTCATAACATAAAAAATAAAAATTCATAACATGAAATATTATATAACAACTAAGAAGAGAAAAGATATAAGGTGCATGAGAAAAGGGAGAAACAGATAAGGGAATATAGCCATCAAAAAGAAACAGTAGTGATTTCATGAAACTAAATTTTTCAAACATTACTCAAGCACTGAATTTTATACTTATTTTGTACTTTTATGACATACTGTTCGAGGCATCAAAACAAGATAGGAAGGCAACCTAGAACTGTATAGTAGGGGAACAAGAGAAAGAACTAGGGTGAGGAAAGTCTTACCAGCAAAATGGCAGAGTCAGCATGTAAACCTACACCTAACAACAGCATTGCTTCTGGCAGCAGCACTTCTGCTGGCAGCAGCAGCCCTTTCCACAACCACAGCCCTTACCACAGCCACATCCACAGCTGCAGCAGCAAGGCCTGCAGCAGCAGGTGCGGCGGCGGCAGCAGCAGACCACGGGGGTGCTGCAGCAACCCCCACAGCAGCCACGGCAGCAGGGGCAGCAGCCAGAGCAGCAGCCCACCCGGTAGCATCTGCAGCAGTAGCAGTCGCTACAGCCACCGCAGCCACAGCCACCACAGCCACCACAGCCACCACAGCCACCGCAGCCACCACAGCCGCAGCCACCGCAGCCACCACAGCCACCGCAGCCACCACAGCCACCACAGCCACAGCAACCCATGGTGTCAGTAGAGAGGATTCAGGAGAGGTGAGGAGGTTGGTGAGGAGGTAAGGGAGGATAAGGCCTCTCTGCTAGGGAAACCTCTCATATACCATCTTGGGGAATGGGAGAGGGAAGACTTGTGACCACTTCCTTGTTTGCTGTTGAGCTCCAGGTACATGGAAGAATCCATCACCTGCTATTGGCTTCCATTTAGGTATTTGTTCTCTGTTTTGTTTCTTTTCTTTATTAAGCTATCTTCCCATGTGACTAAAGCAAACTAAGGTCACAAGTTCCAGACAAGTGTCTGGGGTTCAAGGTGTCATAGGATATTGCTCGTCTCACTACTGGAAGTTTGTGCTGAGTTTACAAGGACCTGATGTTGGCTAATGAAGAGGATGACTGGAGGAATGTATGGCACCACTGTGCCTGAGATCCCTGCAGGAAGGATGAAGTAAAGCTTGGTTGCTTGTTTGTGTGGATTGGAGGCAGAGCTGTATTTTAGTGGGGAAGAGCATGTGCAGGAGCAATCAGGAGGTTAATGTATGTGAGCCCAAGGAGGGAGAGAAGAAATTTTGTGTCGAAGTTTATAGATCACCTTCAGGCATAGTACAAGATGTCATATATTTAAGGAGAGTCCAGATCCCTCTGTAGATATTGTTATGTGTAGTCCCCTTGAACGTTGATTAGCTGGACACAGATGTGAAACAAAATTAAAGAAAGTGGCTGGTTGAGTTCAGAATTCAGGCTCAGAAAAGCTTCTACTTTTGTTTTGTTCAAGTAAGAGATTTCGGTTAGTAGGAGGAGCCACTGATTTGAGCAATGGAATTGGTAAAATTGTGAATCTGAATTCAGAACCTCCAAGGGTCAGCTGTTTTCCATGAAAACTAACTGATGTAAAAATACTTGCACTTCTCGGTCTGTTGCTGAGACATTTTTTAAAAAGTAAAGCTAGATGTGTTCTGTTGGTTAAAGAAATTGTGGCAAATATATATAATGAAGTATGCCGCAGCTATGGGAAAAGATAAAATCTGGCAATTTTCCGACACTCGGGTGGAATTGTAGAAGATAAACAGCAGAGGATCTAATTCAAGTGCAGGATAGAAAGAAACCCAGCAAGATATTGGACATTTTTCACTGGAAACAACTCCTGACAACTGGGAACTGAGTAGATGGGGTGGGGAAGGGTGAAAGTCGTGAACCATGATGAAGGGAACTTGAAATGTTGAGAGGGAGGGATTGGCATGGTGGCTCTGCATCTGTGAAACAGAGATGTCAATCTGTTGCAACTTATGATACCTCTGTAAAAATAAATAAAAAAGAAAGCTAAAATTAGCGTAAGTATTGGGTCAACTATAATCTCAAGAATGTAAACAGGGAATGGCATAAGCACTACATATAGAAAGAACAATAGTCACATGAGGAAGTGATCACTGGCCATATGTCATGGCCACGCACTCTCCCTCTCAATCCTGAGGTGGTATATAAGGGACTTCCCCAGCAGCGAGTCCTTATCCTTCCTTACCTCCTCAAAACAATCTCCTCACCTCTCCTGAATCCTCTCGACTGACACCATGGGTTGCTGTGGCTGCGGTGGCTGTGGCGGCTGCGGTGGCTGTGGCGGCTGTGGCTGTGGTAGCTGTGGTGGCTGCGGTGGCTGTGGTGGCTGTGGCTGCGGTGGCTGTGGCTGCGGTGGCTGTAGCGACTGCTACTGCTGCAGGTGCTACCGGGTGGGCTGCTGCTCTGGCTGCTGCCCCTGCTGCCGTGGCTGCTGTGGGGGCTGCTGCAGCACCCCCGTGGTCTGCTGCTGCCGCCGCCGCACCTGCTGCTGCAGGCCTTGTTGCTGCAGCTGTGGATGTGGCTGCGGAAAGGGCTGCTGTTGCCAGCAGAAGTGCTGCTGCCAGAAGCAATGCTGCTGCTAGATAGGTGCCAGCCTTTAGCCACTTGCTACAGGGACTGTCCTGCTGGTAATACTTTCTCTCTCTCTCTGCCTGTCCTCCTTGATTTTCCTGTCACAGGTGACATGGGGCAGATTCTTAAGATTCAGAAGTACACCCTCATCTCCTGGTCCCTGAGATCCTGTCTTCAATTGAAATACACCTACATCAACCATATTTTATATTTAAAGTCTGAGTCTAGAACAGTATAATATTTTAATGTAATTTTTCTCTTGAATAAAGCTGTTAAATGTATGTTCCTCTCCCTGTTCCCATTTCTATACTTTCTCTGTTTTAACGTATTTGTGACTGTTTTCTGATTCTATAAAGCTAAGACATATTTGTCTTAATAAACCCTTTCAATGATAAACTCACCATGGTATCCTGTGTTTTCAATGTGTTATGAAAAGCATGCTATAAAAATTAAACCCTTTAAAATAGTTAATACATGCCATGTATAGTTGAAATGGCTTATAAAAATTAATATTTTATTTGTCTCTCGTAGTTTTTTTATACAATGGTAATGTTTCTGCGGCTTTAAATATATCCCTTTGTATGAATCCTTTCTGGAGACATTTTAAGCATTCTAGTTTGGGAGTCAACTTTTTTTTTGGGGGGGGGGTCATACCCGGCAGTGTTCAGGGGTTACTCCTGGCTCTGTGCTCAGAAATAACTCCTGGAAGACTCAGGGAACCATTTGGGATGCCGGGATTTGAACCATTGTCCTTCTGCATGCAAGGCAAACGCACTACCTCCATGCTATCTCTCCGGCCCCTGAGTCAACTTTCTTAATAGATTTTTATCTTCACATCTTAGGGAAAAATGTTGATTCTACAGTGATGTGTTTTAGCCCATCAACAATTAAAAATCTAGTTACATTTCATAAGGAAATTCAAATATAACTCTCAGGCTAGAAGATTCTACTCACAAACACAACTTCTGTAATAAGCACTAAATTTATTCATAAAACACTGTACCTGCTTGGTTTTACTCTACCACTGGTAAACACCCTAAAATAATTAAATAATGAGGATACAGATACATTTTCAAAATTCATGTCTTCAACCCCCCTCCCTACTCATCTGGAGCCATATACAGTATAGAGCCAGTAGAGACTCTACTCTGAGTTTAATGTAATTAACTGCCCTGGTTTTATGGCCTCAACAAGCTCCCTGCTGAGAATGAGAGAGGGTAGAAAGACAGAAGATCAATCCTGCATATGTTCAAGTGGTGCACATTACTCTTCCTGCTTCCTGCCCGAGACACAGAGCAAGTGGCCTTGCTCCTCCTACCCTTAGTTATATCCTCACAAAATGGAGGCTCAACAGGATTGATGAAAACCATTGCATAAGGGGGTTTAGGTAAGAGCAAGGAAAGCAATTTCCCCTAAACCTATGTTAATAATGCCTTCAGGGATAGTCTAGGGGTTCCTTGAGAGACTCAAGGAATACGGGTATTTCCTACAAGTTCAGATCTACTTACAAATGACCTCAGAAGGCCATAGAAGTAGTCTTTGCAGAAGAGTTATCACTTGTGCGCACTTTCCAACTGTCAGATCAACATGAGCATCAAAGGAATCAGATACCACAGAAGAGAACTTGCTTCAGAAAATCAGTGAGGATGTTCGGATCTATGAGACTTGGAGCAGATGAAAATTGTCACTTCTGGGAATTGGAGTTTGACTGCACTACTGAGGGGAATCCAATATGAGATATGTGCTTTTCTCTCTGACGTTAATATCTACTAACAAAGATGTATCAGAAACATAATACATTTATAGAAATTATCTTCCCTTCATTTTGCAAATATTAATGTGAACCTATGCTATGCATTATTCTAGGAGCCAAGTTATTTTCATGGACTCAATAGACAAATGTCTTTTATTTATTTAACTAATCTTCAAATCTAAATATTTTGGATATTCGGTACATATAATAAATAAAAATGGTATTCAACTTGGTGGACACTGACAGGATGGAAGCACAAATAAGAAATCTCTAGATCAGGGCCCGGGAGATAGTATGGAGGTAAGGCATTTGCCTTTCATGCAAAAGGTCATAGGTTCGAATCCCGGTGTCCCATATGGTCCCCCGTGCCTGCCAGGAGCAATTTATGAGCATGGAGCCAGGAGTAACCCCTGAGCACTGCCAGGTGTGACCCAAAAACCAAAGAAAAAAAATCTCTAGATCATATATAAAATAAATTTTATCCTTTATTATTCCAGCAGTACTATACTAGAATTAGAAACTAACTCATTATCTTCATAGCCTACCTACATGGGTTCCTGACTTAAACTGGATTGAGGCCAGAGTGATAGTACAGTGGATAGGACTTTTGCCTTGCAAGTGACTAATGAAGTTTTGATGCCTAGCATCACATATTGGTCCTTTGAAACCCTCTAGAAGTGATCCCTGAGTATAAGTTCTGAGCTCTGTTGGGTGTGTTCAAAAACAAAACAACAATGAACAAAGAAATTAAGCCAGGATCTCTAGCATATGAATCGCAAAAAATCTCTATTAGAGTTGCTTCCAAATGGTCAGAATAAATGATTAAGTATAGCTTCCTCTATTTTTCTCCCTCTTCCAATTCCACACGCCAGAAAACTGTATACACAGCTCTAATTACATGAAATTTCTGGCTTGCAATGAATCATTCCAGTTTCCCCAGGATATAGTCCATAGTCAGTTCATCTGGGTGTTTTTCCTTTTCCAACACCTAATCTTTCCCAGGGCTGTCACTTCCTTTGACTCTCTGCCAAAGCACTAACAATGGTTACTGAGTGTTTTATAAAAAGAAACTCTTGGGAGCCGGGAGGTGGCGCAGGAGGTAAGGTGCCTGCTGCCTTGCCTAGGATGGACCACGGTTCTATCCCCCAGTTCCCATATGGTCCCCCGTGCCTGCCAGGAGCGACTTCTGAGCGCATAGCCAGGAGTAACCCCTGAGTGTCACTGGGTGTGGCCCAAAAACCAAAAAAAAAAAAAAAAAAAAGAAACTCTCAAATAGCATTTTCCCATTTCTTTGACTGATCTTTAGCTCCCCAAATTCCAGGATATCCAACCTTAAGAGAACACAAACCCTTATATTTATTCTACAGAAGATATAATGAAGAATTTTTATAGCAATGCTCAAAACTAGTGAAAACCTTGAGAATATTGAGATGGGAATTGATATTAAGGGATCAATTTATTAAGATGACTTACTTTCATCAATATATATGCACCAATAAAAGGGTAACAAAATTCATAAAACAATTGCTAGTAAATAATTTTATTTATAAATTTGAAGTGATATAGTGATGGCAGCATATTAATAATAAAGTATTTTTACACCTCATTCTTTCATTGGACTGATGTACTAGATAGAACATCATTAATATGGAAACAAGCCTAAATGGAGAATTTGGAGAAGTGGGATTAATTTACATGTTTAGGAGCCCATGTGTAAAAGCCAAAATAAGAGTTGTTTGCCTGCATACATGGAACATTCTCCAGGATTGATCACATCCTGGGGCACAATTAGAGTATCCATAAAATAATAAAAATATAATTTATATGAATTATTTCAGATCACAATATCATGAGGTATAAATTAACAAGAAAAAGAATTATGAGACAAGCTCCAACATTTGGATAATTAACAAACTGCTAAATAGCTTTGGGTCAAGGAGAAAATCAAAGAAGACACAAAATTCTTCCTCAAAATAAATGGGAATGTAAACACAAACTATCAGAATTTATGAGACACAGGAAAAGCAGAACTAAGAGGAATGTCATAGTAATTGGTTCATAGCATGATTTCATATCCCGAAAGAACTAAAAAATGAACTAATAGCACAGCTCAAGAAACAAGAAAAATAACAAAAAGGGAACCAAAAAATAAATAATAGAAAAAACAATAACAATAAAAAATGAGGACAAATATGGACAAACAACTAAAATGTGAAAAATTACTCATCAGTTATTATTAAAAATAAGAGAAATGATAAGGTATCCTCACACAGGGAAAATTGTTTACATAAAAATACTGGTAATAACCAGTTTTTGTAGAAGATTTAGTATAAAAGGGAACCATCACTCACTTTGGAGAAAATGTTATCTGGTTTAACTTTTATGGACAACAATATGGGGGCTTCTAAAAGTCTAAGAATAAAGCTTTCATATGACCATATATTACTTTCTATCTAATTTAGGAATGCAAAAACATTATTTTGAAAAAGAGTGTGTATACCTATCTTGGTTATAGTGCTTAATACTATAGCTATGATATTGAAAATAATCCAAATATTCATGTACAGATTGATGAATGAAGATATCATTGCATTTATACAAGAAAGAATATAATACAGCTGTAAGAAAAGATAAAACCTTGCAGTCTGCTGCAACTTGGGTAGATCTAGGTTTATCATGTTAAGTAAAATAAGGCAGAAGGAGAATGACAAGTACCATATGATTTCACTCATTTGCGGTATATATACAGACAAAATCATTGAAGAGACAGTAAGTAAGGATTAATATCCAATTCAGGATTTGATTTACAAAATTTAGATTACAGAGCAGGGAGGGGTAAGTGGACACAGGGGGAGAGTAGAAGAGATAGTGCAGCGGTAGGGCATTTGCCTTGCATGTGGCTTGCATCTCGGTTCGATCCATGGATCCCATAAGGTCCCCTGAGCCAGGAGCAATTTCTGAGCACATATCCAGGAGTAACCCCTGAACATGTGGACCAAAAGAAAACAACAAAAGGGGCCCGGGAGATAGCATGGAGGTAAGGCGTTTGCCTTTCATGCAAAAGGTCATCGGTTTGAATCCTGGTGCCCCACATGGTCCCCTGTGCCTGCCAGGAGCAATTTCTGAGCATGGAGCCAGGAGTAACCCCTGAGCATTGCCGGGTGTGACCCACCCCCCCCAAAAAAAAAACAAAAAACAACAAAAAAGAAAAACATAAGGATATTGATCATAGGTGCAGTAACTCTACATCAAGACTATCAACAAACTATTGTAAACATGCAACCTCAACTACAACAATTTTAAAGAAGAATAAAAATCTAGAAACAAAGGAGATTTCCATCACTTGGAGAAAAATAAAGAAATAAATTATAATATAACCAATGAAGGAATGTAGTATGGATACAAATATGCATATGGAGGCAATAAATCTTTGTCTAAGACAAGTAAAGTAATTATTGGCACTGATTAGAAGGTAATAATTATTTGGGAGTGAAGATGCAGGAGGAAAGGTGGAATTTGGGGAAAAGTGTAGTTATATTTTGTCATCTTAATCCTAGACAATTACATTCAGACAATAATTTAAAAGGACATACTTAGAGTGATTTTGATCAAGAATGAATACGGTTCATTGTTTCCTGTGCTGTAAGGTCCTATAAAATGTAAAGCTTATTAAAATGAAATGATCTGGAATAAAATTAGAGAAGATTGAGAAAGTGTAGTAAATTATGGAGGATGTTCAACACTTAAATTTTTAAATTTCACAATCCAAATAGGTAACAGAAGATGGCATTTGAGCAGACTATAGAGTGAAGGATGAAGTGACTGTTCAGTTATTGGGATGAGAGGATCTGGAAAAAGAAAGGAGAGAGGTTCTGATAGATCATTTGAATGAGATCTCTGGGTGAAGTATTGCATTTCATGGCCATCACAAGAGATAGTAATAAACATATTTATCTTTGATGAAGAGTGAAACTGACGTCCTAAAGTTTGAGTTTAAAGTGAGGTCATACCTTATATAACAGAATTTCTCAGCACTGAACTTTAAGACCTGATTTTGGGAAGAGCTATAAGAGGAGTCTCAAAATATTGATCTTGCTAGATTTGGGATAATGAGACAGGTTCGGTGAAAAGGAGCAGTTTATGGGTCTGGAAAACTCACCTAGATTTGCTGGTAAGTCCAGTGTAGGATGAAAGTCATCTGAGAGTTGCTAGTGCCAATGAATTTTTTTGTCACTATAATTGAAGGACAATTTACTGTTAGTGAGATTAATGGAAAAATATATGAGATGGGGTAGAAAAAGTTGAAGTAAAAGAGTATATATTCAATCATGGAAATCTATAGTTGTCAGCTCCCTTCCCTTCCATTGCTTCTTGTATTTCCGTAAAACCATGGAGGGGGGGCAGGAAAGTTTCTAATTAAAACCGTGTCTGTCTTGCATGTTTAATAGTTTATAATAATAATAATTTTGGTAAAGCAGTGCCAGGAGTATGAACTATTCTAATACAATTCTTTTGCTCCAAGCTTGGGAGATTTCTATTTCTTACTACCTTTTCAGTTCCAGACTCCTGTGGCTATGAATCTTATTAGTGAAGTTCTGCTTTCTCTCCGTGAAATAATTTCTTTGAGCTGGCATGCCTCAAAGCTTTTTCCTCTTTGGCATTTCACAGGCCATTTTTCTATCATGTTTCTTTCTGTTCTATAACATCAGGCGGTCACCATTTGTTTAATACCAGTCAGTTTGTCACTTTCACCCTGTCTAGAGTGTGTTGGTTATAGAGAATGAAACAAATAAATGTATAAGGAGACAAATATATAAAGTAGATGTGTCCAAGCTTTAAGGTCCCTTGGCAGCCATCAATTATCTTCACAGGATGGCTATTTATTTATTTATTTACTTACTTATTTTGCTTTTGGGACCACACCCAGTGATGCTCAGAGGTTACTCTTGGCTATATTCTCAGAAATTGCTCCTGGCTTGGGGGACCATATGGGACACCGGGGGACTGAACCACAGTCTGTCCTAGGTTAGCACGTGCAAGGCAAACACCCTAACACTTGCGCCACCACTCAGGCCCCAGGATGGCTATTTATTTCATTCAGACACAGAATTTTACATCGCCAATCAGCCGACATTTTAAAAACCCTACACTGCTTAAGCTATTCTTTTTTATACAAAACAAAGTTTATTTTAGTGTACAGATTTGATGCTAGAGGTAAAAATTTTCCTTACTTTGTTTTGGACCACACTAGATGCTGTCCAGAGATAGCTTCTAGCTGTGCTCAAGGGACAACGAATATGATGTTAAGATGGAATCTAGGCTTCCTGTATACATATGACAAATTTATTGTGTTTTCTCCCTGAATGTAAATTTCTTAAAATAAAAACAGGAGGTATAACTAAAAAAAACTTTTCTAGCAGCTATCAGTTTTATGAATTTTGTGAAACACAGAGCATATTCAGGTTGATAAGCAATTCAGTTAGTCCTTTGGCAACTGATTTGTATTTTATGCCCCATATGGCTCTGTTTATGAAAAGGATTATTTTATTTTCTAGTCATTCACTTATCTATGATGTTAGTTATTTTATTAAGTGTGTTAAATATTATGCAAATACACAAAGAACTTTCTAATTTTTAGGTTTAACTCAGTTTTTATTTAACTAGTTTAAATGAATTTTAAAACAGGAAATGCAAATAGATGCTCAGTTTTTATATCCTCTTTACTTACTTATTATTTATTTACTTGCTTTAGTTTAGGGGTCTATACAGTGCTCAGGGCTTATTCCTGCCTATGTTTAGATTCTTTCTTCCTCACCACAGTTTTTACTTGCCCTGTTATTTATTCTAGTCTTTCTTGGGTTCACTTTTTGTATTTTAAGACCTAAGTTGTTTTGTCCAGGGGAATATCATAACTTTATTTTTTTGGTCAGGGGACAATTTTCCACAGGACTTTACACCTTCACATTGCTGTTTTGTGGATCAGGGCTCAAAGGCAGGCAGTCTTCCCTGTGATCCTGCACTAGCAGATGGAAAAGTTCCATCCAGGCTCAGCAATGAGGTGAATACTTCATTCAGCTCAGCAGATACAGATCTGTTTGAGGAGAAGAATTTCTTTTCTTAGTAAGCATTCAGTCACCTCCCTAGGCTAGGGATCAGTAGTTAAAGCTCAGGATGGTTCAGAATTCTAACCTCAACTCTCTAGAAATGATGTCTCAAAACTCCCTGTCCTCCCTTCTTCCACCACAGTTCAAAGGATTGGGAACACAAATGAAACAGGATCTGGCATTTTCCATAGAGGTATAATATTCATTTCCATCCATTTTATTCTTGGGATTAAATCCTGAGCCACAAGTTGGTAGGTATGTTAGGTGTTGATAATGAAAATACTGTTTTGCTGTGAACCTGGATTAGGGTCAAGATCACACATATGTGAGTGGAAGGGAATGAAGGAAAATATAATCCTAAAAAGATCAATTATCCCCACTGTCTATTTTGGAGAAAGGTATATTTAACAGCATAATGTGAAAAGAGAATGAGTTCCCTGATTCCACAGGAACTTTAAGTGTCTCCTCTGGACTCCAGAAACTAGTGGAAAGTAGTGAGGCCATTGCTAAATGGGGAAGGAGCTTGTTGGTAACAGTGGTTAGTGGGAAGTAGGGTACACCAACAGGTGAAGGGCATGACTTTACTTAATCTGACTTTAAATTGCTCCTATTTCTTTGAGACTTTAGGAAAGAGTTGTCCATAATTACAACCTGGGGTCTGGTGTTTGTGAGAAGATGGAAGATCTTCTTCTATCTAACCTTGAGAAGGAAAAAAGGTGCCTAGTAGAGGGTATAAATCAGTGCCTACCAACATAGGGCACTTATCTTGCGGAATGGGGCTCCTCAGTGCCAGCAAGTGGTAACAAAAGTTCTCTCATTTAGGAGGCAGGAAGTGGAGGAAAATAGTTTTACTGAGTATGTGGCCTGTAATCCAGGACCTTTCAGGACAACCATATAAATTATAATAACAACCCTCCAGACTTTAGGTCTATATAACTAATTCCTATATGTCCAGGTTTAAGAATGATTATTTAGTGGCCAGTAACTTTGAAGAAAATGCCTAAGATACCACTTTATGCTTATTTACTTTAATATATATATGTCATAATGAGAAGGCAAGTTACTTCAAGTATAATTAACTTGTAATAGTGACAATAGTACTATCCTTGTCATGACTAAAATGAAGACAAAATTTTATATTTCTATAAATTAGCCATGTACATATTTCCTGTACACTTATTTCAAGAATAGTCATTAAGGTTGAATTAATGTTCACCAAAGATTCAGGTATCACTACAATGAGTTTATGCATCTTCTACCATTTTCTGTAACTGTTGTCCCTCTCTACCTCATGTCCTTTTGTCATTTTGCATCATACTCTGTGATGCCCAGGAATTTCTCCTAGCTCTATGTGTGTACGGTCATTGGTGTATATGTGTATATATAGCTCTATATGTATATGATCATTGGTATATATATATATATATATATATATATATATATTTCCTTGTGTATATGTTTGACAACTTCTTAAGGATCATTTTTTGCTATAGTCAGGTGACCATATGAGTACAAAACTCAGGTCACATGCAAAGAAAGCATTCTACCTGCTGCACCATTGCCCTGGTCCCAACAATTATTAATAGTGTCATTTCCATGATATAGTTAACTCTGATGCATGGAGATCTATCTATTTGATCTAGACATATACTCAGCTTCTATTCTAATTTTTATTTTTATTTATTTATTTATTTATTTTTGGTTTTTGGGCCACTCCTGGCAATGCTCAGGGGTTATTCCTAGCTATCTGCTCAGAAATCGCTCCTGGCAGGCACGGGGGACCATATGGGACACTGGGATTCAAACCAACCATCTTTGGTCCTGGATCGACTGCTTGCAAGGCAAACGCCACTGTGCTATCTCTCCGGACATATTCTAATTTTTATTAGACTACATTATAGGTCAATAGTAGACTTTGTAGACTGCATTATGATCTATCAGGTTTGTGTTTTTTTGTTTGTTTGCCTTTTGGGCCACACCCCACGGTGCTCACAGGTTATTCCTGCCTCTGCACTCAGAAATCACTCCTGGCTGTCTCAAGGGACCATATGGAATGCCAGGGATCGAACCCAGGTTCACCGAATTCAAGGCAAATTCCCTACTTGCTGTGATATCACTCCGGCCCTGAGGTATAAGCTTTTATTTCTTTGTGTGTTATTAAAATTATTAGTCACAGCCTATACTCATGAGCTTTGCAACTTTCTTTTTCAAAAGACCATACAATTTCTATAATGTTAAATCGTGCAGTTTTTTTCAGTTTTTCTTTCTCAATTATTGTCTAGTCCCATCTTTCTCTTCAGTTACATAGAAAACACATCATTTTAACTTCGCCGAGATCCATGCTTAGATCAGTAGTTTTATTTATGTTGACTTGTCTATTGCTTTGTTACTACTACATATATTTTACCTCTCTGTCAGATCATCTGGTATATTTTTCTTTACCTTTCTTATTTTTCTTTAGCTGACTTATTTTGTTTAGCATGACATTCTTCAGATCTACCCATGTTTGCCAAAGGTTAGACATTCTTTCCTTAAAATTGATCAATATTCCATTGTGCATATGTTTGAAAACTTTTTAATCCATCCACATCTCCTGGAGCACTTGAGTTGTTTTCTGAACTTGTCTACTGTAAAGAGCACTGCACTGAAAAGAAGTTATGAATATTGTCTTTTACACATTAGTGTTTTGTGTATTCTGATACATACTTCAGAATGGAATTTTTGCACAATATAGCATTTTATTTTTAGTTTTTTAAAGAAATCTCCAGACTGTTTTATACCGAGTCTGACGTAGTTTTATCTTTAGTACTTTTACATCAGTGACTGGGGTTTTCTTTTTGATCTCATCCACACCAGCACTTGTTTCTGGTCTATTTGACCTAGGGATCACTCCTAAAAGGATATTGGAGACCCTATAGGACACCAGTGACCAAATCTAGTAGGCTACATAGAAAACGAGCACTCTACTCACTATACTACAACTCCCAAGATTCTTAGCTCTTTCTAGTGTGGAGAGAGGATGAGTGAGCATTGATGAGAAAGGAGCAGAATTAACTGGGGATCAAACCCTAATCAGCTGCATTTGCAAGGCAAACACACTTACCACTATACTTAATAACTGTACTGCTAATCTACATCTACTATGATGTTATTATAGTAGCCTGTGCCCATCTATTTCTGGCCCTTTTTTCACAGGAATTCACTTAATACCCTGATCTAAAATTCTGAAACAAAAATTTTCCTGGTTTCCAAAACGGAACCTTTTTTCTCAATAACCTTTATTTGTTATATTATTTAGGTTTAGTATCTAGAATGTTTTTCTCTTTCTTCTTTCTTTCTTTCTTTCTTTCTTTCTTTCTTTCTTTCTTTCTTTCTTTCTTTCTTTCTTTCTTTCTTTCTTTCTTTCTTTCTTTCTTTCTTTCTTTCTTTCTTCTTTCCTTCCTTCCTTCTTTCTCTTTCTTTCTCTCTCTCTTTTCTCTTTCTCTGTTTCTCTCTTTCTCTCTTTCTTTCTCTCTTTCTCTCTTTCTCTCTCTCTCTTTCTTTCTCTCTCTCTTTCTTTCTTCTTTCTTTCCTTCCTTCCTTCTTTCTCTTTCTTTCTTTCTCTCTCTCTTTCTCTTTCTTTCTCTTTCTCTGTTTCTCTCTTTCTCTTTCTCTGTTTCTCTGTTTCTCTCTCTCTTTCTTTCTCTCTTTCTTTCTTTCTCTTTCTTTCTCCTTCTTTCTCTCTTTCTCTCTCTCTCTTTCTTTCTTTCTTTCTTTCTTTCTTTCTTTCTTTCTTTCTTTCTTTCTTTCTTTCTTTCTTTCTTTCTTTCTTTCTTTCTTTCTTTCTTTCTTTCTTTCTTTCTTTCTTTCTTTCTTTTTCTTTCACCACACCCTATGATGCTCAATGTTTACTCCTAGCTATGTGCTCAGGAATCGCTCCTGACTTGGGGACCATATGGGATGCTGGGGAACAAACCAAGTTTTGTCCCAGATCATCCACGTGCAAGGAAAACACCCTATCAATGTGCTATTGCTCTAGCACTAGATTGTTTTTTTTTCTAGCATACATAACCCCCGAGATTCTCATCTTTCTGCCCAAAACAACGTGAAAATAAAATAATCAATCTTTTGTCATTACTGTGTCCAATATGAAATAAGCCTGAGTGATAATGCTAGAAATTCATGTATAATGTAATACTTGTCAAATTTGTGTATACTTGATGATGACTTGTTTTATTGTTTTGTCTTATATTTTCTTGAACACATAAAAATATTTCAATTCTTAATGAAGAATGTTTGATGAGGAACTTCTATTATGGAAGTGTGTTAGGTTATATTGCATTTTATCTAAAAAGAGAGATCATCCTTTGCTTCTTTGTATCTGTTTGTTTACAACTTGGTTTCACCCAAAACAAAGATTTTTTTTATATGTAAACTTGGTTGGGACAGGCTCAGAATAGCCTGAGGTATCTATCCTTACTATGTCTTATTGCCTCAGTTGGGGATGGTCTCTGTACTCAATAAAAACATTCTAGTAGGCAGTTTTCTTGATAACAGGGTAAAAGATTGCTGGATTATATGTGTTTCACTTTCTTTTTTTTAATATTTTATTTAAACACCTTGATTACTACATACATGATTGTATTTGGGTTTCAGTCATGTAAAGAACACCACCCATCATCAGTGCAACGTTCCCATCACCATTGTCCCAAATCTCCCTCCTCCCCACCCAACCCCCACCTGTACTATAGACAAGCTCTCCATTTCCCTCATACATTCACATTATTAAGACAGTTCAAAATGTAGTTATTTCTCTAACTGAACTCATCACTCTTTGTGGTGAGCTTCCTGAGGTGAGCTGGAACTTCCAGCTCTTTTTTCTCTTATGTCTAAAAATTATTGTTGTAAGAATGTCTTTCATTTTTCTTAAAACCCATAGATGAGTGATACCAGTCTGCATTTTTTTTCTCTCTCTCTCTGACTTATTTCACTTAGCATAATAGATTCCATGTACATCCATGTGTAGGAAAATTTCATGACTTCATCTCTCCTGACAGCTGCATAGTATTCCATTGTGTATATGTACCACAGTTTCTTTAGCCATTCATCTGTTGAAGGGCATCTTGGTTGTTTCCAGAGTCTTGCTATGGTAAATAGTGCTGCAATGAATATGGGTGTAAGGAAGGGATTTTTGTATTGTATTTTTGTGTTCCTAGAGTATATTCCTTGGAGTGGTATAGCTGGATCGTATGGGAGCTCGATTTCCAGTTTCTGAAGGAATCTCCATATCGCTTTCCATAAAGGTTGAACTACACGACATTCGCACCAGCAGTGGATAAGAGTTCCTTTCTCTCCACATCCCCACCAACACTGTTTGTTCTCGTTCTTTGTGATGTGTGCCATTCTCTGTGGTGTGAGGTGGTACCTCATAGTTGTTTTGATTTGCATCTCCCTGATGACTAGTGATGTGGAGCATTTTTTCATGTGTCTTTTTGCCATTCGTATTTCTTCTTTGTCAAAGTTTCTGTCCATTTCCTCTCCCCATTTTTTGATGGGATTAGATGTTTTTTTCTTGTAAAGTTCTGTCAGTGCCTTGTATATTTTGGAGATTAGCCCCTTATCTGATGGGTATTGGGTGAATAGTTTCTCCCAATAGTGGGTGGCTCTTGCATCCTGGGCGCTATTTCCTTTGAGGTGCAGAAGCTTCTCAGCTCAATATATTCCCATCTGTTCATCTCTGCTTTCACCTGCTTGGAGAGTACATTTTCCTCCTTGAATATGCCTGTAGTCTCAATGTCCTGGAGTGTTTTGCCTACGTGTTGTTCTATATATCTTATGATTTCGGGTCTGATATCAAGGTCTTTCATCCATTTGGATTTTACCTTCGTACATGATGTTAGCTGGGGGTCTAAGTTCATTTTTTTGCAAGTGGCTAGCCAGTTGTGCCAACACCACTTGTTGAAGAGGCTTTCTTTGCTCCATTTAGGATTTCTTGCTCCTTTATCAAAAATGAGGTGGCTGTATGTCTGGGGAACACTTTCTGAGTATTCAAGCCTATTCCACTGATCTGAGGGCCTGTCCATGATCCAATACCATGCTGTTTTGATAACTATTGCTTTGTAGTAAAGTTTAAGGTTGGGGAAAGTAATTCCTCCCATGTTCTTTTTCCCAATGATTGCTTTAGCTATTCTAGGGTGCTTATTGTTCCAAATGAATTTCAAAAGTGCCTGATCCACTTCTTTGAAGAATGTCGTGAGGATCTTTAGAGGGAATCACATTAAATCTGTACAATGTTTTGGGGAGTATTGCCTTTTTGATGATGTTAATCCTGCCCATCCATGAGCAGGGTATGTGTTTCCATTTCTGTGTATCCTCTCTTATTTCCTGGAGCAGAGTTTTCACTTTCAGCCTGGTTTGGGTTATTTCATGCGTGACCTGGGATTGAAGATATGGTGCATGGGTGATTTTACAGAAGAGGTTTGTGTTTGTGCTAATTCCAGCAGTTGAGATAATATTTTTCTCCCTCCTCATTATTGTCCGCCCATTCTTCCCCCAGACAGAACCACTGAATAAGACACTTTAGTGAGTCAGAATTTTAAGGAAAACTTAATATATTTTATTTGATATTTAAGAGAAATTACAGCAATAAAGGAAAATATTGATTAATATGATGGACATGATCAAATAGACGTAATGAACACATGATAGAGACTAAATCATTGAGAATCTCAGTACAGCATATGTCAGGTCTGAGCAATGGTCAGCTCTTGAGGTGCTAAAAGAGCTCACACTTTCCATTGACATTTCATTTTTTCTGTTATATGACATTTTTAGATATCTCTTGGTTGTGCTTGAGCTACCCAAAGCAAACAAAAAAGAGATTAAAACATGGTAACACTGAGGTAAAGAGACCCATCTCACACAGCAGTAGAAGTGGAACAAGAAGCAGCAGAATGAAACATAACGAGGACATCTGACCCCTCACAATGATAGCCCCTGCAGGGCCAGAACAACTTCCCTAAAAGACAGCTAAAACATCAGCACCTGAGAACTTTTACAACCACCAAAGTCACCAGCCAGAGATGAACAAGACTCCATCATTCTACACAGTGACCTTATGAAGCATATTCCTGCTACTACAATTTGCATGTATCTAATTGCCCAAATTTCAGAATAGGAGATACTCAACCATAGAGAAAGATTCCAGGCAACTGAGAACGCAGTGTCTGGGAGAAGCAGAGAGACAAAGAGGAACTGGCTGAAGGAAAGTAGAGAGAGAAGCCTCAGCAGTTGGAGCAAACAGGTGCCCCGGCAGGATCATGTGTGCCTGGCACCTAGCAGCAGCATTTCTTCTGGCAGCAGCACTTCTGCTGGCAGCAGCAGCCCTTCCCGCAGCCACAGCCCTTCCCGCAGCCACAGCTGCAGCAACAAGGTTTGCAGCTGCAGCAGGAGCGGCGGCAGCAGCAGCAGACCACGGGGCTGCAGCAGCACCCGCAGCAGCCACCACAGCCACAGCCACCGCAGCCACAGCCACC
>PVKC010004138.1:0-15633 GCA_004027635.1 Crocidura indochinensis | reverse complement strand
AAAGATTCCACGAGATCTCTGACACTCTTCCTGTTGAACTGGCTTGGTTAATTAACACTGTTATCTTTAACCTGTATTCTCCTCAATCATTTATATTTGGATCACAAATACCTCTGCTAAGGTAGGTGTCCTGAGAATTTAAATGCGCATTTTTTTTTTTTGCCATGGTGTCTGGCTATATTCAATTCACCTATTCAATTGTGGAAGTGCATGCAATAATCAAGAAAAATCTTGGAATTTTTATCACCGTCTGAGTCAATTTCTAAAGTAAGGTAAAGGTATTGCATATATTCTTAGACATTGCAGTTTTAAAAGGTGTTAGTCATATTCACTGTTGTCATTCATTCAATACCAAAGCTAACAGAAATCTTGATAGCAGGTAAGTGGAAAACCAGATTCAAAGGAAAAAGTGTACCTTTCCCTAAGTGTAGCACAAACCCTAAAACACAAATATAGGCTTTATCTGACTCCTTTGAATTTTCTTTGTTTTTGTTTTGTTTTGTTTTGTTTTTTTGGTTTTTGGGTCACACACGGCAGCGCTCAGGGGTTACTCCTGGCTCCATGCTCAAAATTGCTCCTGGCAGGCACGGGGGACAATATGGGGCACCGGGATTCGAACCGATGACCTATTGCATGAAAGGTAAACGTCTTACCTCCATGCTATCTCCCGGGCCCCTGAATTTTCTATTCACAGGAAAAATGGTTTAATTACTTAAAACAACTAAAAAGTAACATATATCAAGGTGGTTTTGTTGTTGTTGTTGTTTTGGTTTTTGGTCACACCCAGTGATGCTCAGGAGTGAATCCTGGCTCTGCACTCAGAAATTGCTCCTGGAAGACTTGAGGGCCCATATGGGATGCTGGGCATTGAATCCAGGTCTAACAGGAGTTGACTGCTTGCAAGGCAAATGCCTTACCACTGTGCTATCCCTGTTGTTGTTGTTATTGGGTTACATTCACTGGCGCTCAGCTACTCATAGCTTTGAGCTCCAAAGTCACTGCTGCCAGGGTCGGGGCACTAGAAGGGATGCCAGGATTCCAACTAGGGTCCATCCTGTGTTGGTTGGTTGCAAGGCAAATGCCTTATCACTCTGTTATCGTTTAGACCCCCATATATCAAGTTTTAAAAGTACTTGTTTTTTGTAACTGACTTGGAGTTCATTTGTCAAGAGTGAGGTTCTTGCTTATGCTTTGAATCACTGTGAAATAGAAAACAGAATGGAATATTTATTTGAAAGAATTGGCTTGGTGTTGATGACGATAAATACTGAACCTCCATTACCCAGATTAGGGTTGGGCACAGTGAGTTGGCAATGGAATTTTATTCTTTGCCTTTTTTTGTTTGTTTGTTTGTTTGATTGTTTCATTTTTTGAGGGCACTTTTGGCAGTATGCAAAGGTTAACTCCAGGTCAGTATTTAGGGGTCACTCACAGTCATGTTCAGGGGAGCATGAGTTGTTGCTGGCCCTCCTATATATAAAAAAAATATGCTCCGATCCTTTGAGTTATGTCTTCAGATATTTCTCTCTAAATTTTAATTGGTTTACCACATCTACCTTTTTTATGAGCACAGATTCAGACTTCTTCATTATGCCAGGCACAGCAATTAAGTAATTAATTCACCACCCCACCATATGTGAGTTGAACCCTTTTTGATATTCATCCCACATACTCTCCCTCAGTAGCCTTAGTTTGTTTGTTTGGTTTTGCTTGTTTTAGTTTGACTTAGTCTATTTCCTTTGTTATGTACCACATATAAATAGAATTATTTGGTATTTGTTTTTCTCTTTTCATTTTACTTAATATAGCTTTTTCAATTCTATAAATGTTATTAATAAGGAACAGTAGGCTTTATATTTTCTTAAGCTGGGCTACTTTTAAGTGTTATATACATATAAAATTGACCACTCATCTGGCATTAGACATTAAGTTGTTTTTAGGTCTTAGATATTGTATATAGCACTGCACAAAACCATAAGTCTGCACAAATCTGTTCAAGAGCTTGAATATGCTCTTGGGATAAAACTCCGGAGTGGTATTTCTGTCATATGGTGGATCCATTTTCAATATTTTGAGGACTTCACAGATGCTAGCTCTTGACTGACTTTACTGAATGTCTTCCACAAGGCCTACCTATCAGCTTTGCCTATCCAGAAGCACACACAAGAGGAATCTCCACTATTATTTTTCCTAGGATTAGATTGCAACTTTATGCAGTGGAGTCATCCTGAATTTGGTGAGATTTGCTTTCCTCCTCAAATGTTAGTCTGGAGTTACATTCTAATCCCTTTTAGAAGCCGATTTTGAAAACAAACAACAAAAACCCTACAAGGATCTTGATTTCATTGTTGTCCACCAAAAAGCTTTTGGAATTCTTCTGGGTTTTCACTTGGTTTTCCAGTATTTCAGAGAAAGCCATTACATATATAGACTCAGGCCAAGTCTTTAGGACCCATGTCTGAGTTATAGGTGTATTATGAGGGCTTAACGTTGCCGTATGCCCAATCATTTTAGAACTGAAGACACGACACCATTATTTTACACAGAGTTCCAAGTTTTCTAAGGTATCTTTGCTAAAAATGGCAATGTTATGGCAAGGGTACTCAAGAGGAAGTCAATAAAGTCTTGTGAGATTCTTCTGTGAATATTAGGCTAAAAATAAAGCAGGGGGTAGTATATAAGGGGTCTCCACAGCAGAAGGACATCATCTTCCCTCACCTCTTGAACCAACCTCCTCCCTCACCTCTCCTAAATCCTCTTTACTAACATCATGGGTTGCTGTGGCTGTGGTGGCTGTGGTGGCTGTGGCTGTGGCGGCTGTGGCTGCGGTGGCTGTGGCTGTGGTAGCTGTGGCTGTGGTGGCTGTGGCTGTGGTGGCTGTGGTGGCTGCTGCGGCTGCTGTGGGTGCTGCTGCAGCCCCGTGGTCTGCTGCTGCTGCCGCCGCTCTTGCTGCAGCTGCAAACCTTGTTGCTGCAGCTGTGGATGCGGGAAGGGCTGTGGCTGCGGGAAGGGCTGCTGCTGCCAGCAGAAGTGCTGCTGCCAGAAGAAATGCTGCTGCTAGTGTTTCTGTTATTGCTTCTAAGACTTCTCTCTGTCCTTTGCTTGACTTCTCTTCTCTTCCTCTTCTTGCTGTCTGGGCTTTATGGGACTGTCCTTTTTGTTTGACATGCTCTAAGTTTTCACAATGTTTTCATTTTTAAAATAGAGGAATGGACATTATCTACAATGTTGTCCAAGGGAAAAGTTAATGAGCATCTTGATTTTTTTTGAGTTCTCTACAGAGAGAAAATGATTTGTAATCCACTTGCTCCTTTCAATTATTTTTTATATGTACTTATACCCTCTCCATAAATACCTCTCCTTTCATTGATCTCTTGGATGCTTTTTCTATGTTCCCATAAAAATTTTCAATAAAATGCAAAAAATAAAACTGTTCTGTGCTGTTTATCTTGTTTTCTTCTTTGCTTTATTTTATTAAGCGATATATGTAAATGACAGATGTGACACACCAAAAGAAGTTCTCTTGGGGTTTTACAAAATTTGTATATGTCAACTGATGAGTCATCCTATCACTGGTCAGGTCATTAATATGAATTGAGAAAGTCTTGAGAAACAAGTTGGTTTCTTCACTTTCTTCATGCTCAGCCTCTCTCAGCTGAGAGAGAAATGCCTGGGAAGATATGCC
This sequence comes from Crocidura indochinensis, assembly GCA_004027635.1. Lineage (NCBI taxonomy): Eukaryota > Metazoa > Chordata > Mammalia > Eulipotyphla > Soricidae > Crocidura > Crocidura indochinensis. Next base: position 11,948 of record PVKC010004138.1, on the reverse strand, counting down.
TGGGAAGGAATGCATGGAAGAGAAATGCTTACTCATTGGAAATGCCTGGGAAGACATGGCCTTAAAAGGTCTGAAAAAAGATGGGGGCCGGGTGGTGGTGCTGGAGATAAGGTGCCTGCGCTAACCTAGGACGGACCCCAGTTCTATCCCCCGGTTCCCCATATGGTCCCCCGTGCCTGCCAGGAGCGACTTCTGAGCGAATAGCCAGGAGTAACCCCTGAGTGTCACCGGGTGTGGCCCAAAAACCAAAAAAAAAAGGTCTGAAAAAAAGAAATACCTATAGGGCAAGACCACTAACATCTCACCAGCCCCATCAAGACAGTCAGTCTGTATTCAGTTTCACTTGATTTACATGGATGTAGAAATGGTTTCTCACCTTCCAACTTGAAATGCTGAAGTGAGGAATTTATCTTTAAAAGTAAAAAGTCAAGCCTAAGTTCTGTTCAGGTTTTCTAGGACAATTGCTTTGCCTCAAATAAAATAATTTCAAGAGGAAATAGTGAATTAATATTGTTTTATTTGGAAAAATTGGAGGGAGAGCTAGAAGAGAGAAAGAGAGAGCACAGGTTTCTCCAGAGGGAACAAAGACCATGGAGCAAACATCTTATATTGAATGTGAGTGACACTTAAGACAGAGAATGCATGCCTCTTGAAATTAGAAAGTTTTTGGTGTATAGGGCTTTCTCTAAACTCCCTCAATTTAGGTATGTCTGTTGATAGGGCATTCTCAAGAAAAAGAACCTTGGTGTTTGGTGGTCATTTTTATATTCTTCTCATGGCCTTTCATATTTTGGGAATGTCTCATGTTCTGGATGGTGCCTCTAGATCTACAAAGAGCTTAATATTTTCAACTCGTGTCTTTGAGCTGCTCCAGAAATGGTAACTAAAATCACATCTTGATTTTATTAATGAAGTAAACATCTCAATATTAACTTCACCCCTTCCAATCTACTTGCCTGCTATAATACAACTTATTATGGTCTTCTCTGAACTGGGACTATATATAATAGTTCAGTAAATTATATTCTTGCATAGTTTGTTGCCTTCTTATGCACAAATATCATAGCCCAGTATGGAATAATGACAATTATGCCCAAAGGCCACTGTGTAGTGTAGCATATAAAGAAATGGAACAACCTACACAAAGTGAAGACATTGGGGGTGTTTTGAAGTATTAGTAATGTCTTGATAATGGAAATGATATTATAATGGCATATATTGTAAGAAAATTAAAAATAAGTAAAAAAATTGAAGGTTGAGAAAATACAACACATAGAGAGTTAACAATTCATGAATTTGGCCTTAGTAATGCACATATAAAATAATCACAGCAAATGAGTACTGTAATTTTGAAGACAGATATTTTTAAAATAACACCAACAGTGGGGCTGGAGAGATATCATGGAGGTAGAGTATTTGCCTTACATGAAGAAGGATGGTGGTTCGAATCCCAGCATCCCATTTGGTCCCCTGAGCCTGCCAGCAGTGATTTATGGGCGTAGAGTCAGGAGTAACCCCTGCGCTGCTAGGTGTGACCCCCCCAAACAAACAAACAAACAAACAAAACATACAACAATGATAGAAGTTAGTGAAAACTTTTGAGAAAGGAAGATTAACTATGGAACAACACACAAAATTGGTTGATGGGAAAAAAGGGAACTGAGAGTAATCATAGATCACTTACAATAAAGTAGTGTGACCATGAAGGCTATCTCTGTATGTAATACAAGCCCAATGAAAATCCACTGAAATTGCAATGTGTGCAATGTCAAAACACGACTAGGGAACAAAGGTGATTGCTATGAACTGGATGACATCCAACCCAAATTCATATGCAGAAACCCTTTCATGATAAAGTTTGCAAAAGGAGCAATGGGAGATAATCAGGCTTAGACTCAACCCACACACCCAAACTAGTGTGTTTCCTGATAGGATTAGTATTCTGATTAGATGAAAAGGAGTGCTTACTCTGTTTATCTTCTGACCCTCCCCCTCAAGAATAGATCCAGTGGAAAGGAAGCAATGAAGCAGGGTCTTCCCAGAACTTACTTAATCAGGCTATCACATGGATAGCTGCTCAGATTTCTAGACTCTAGAGGGAAGATAAAACTTTGCCATTTATGTACTTCAATTTAGGACATCTATTGTGGCATATTTAACTGCCAAGTATATAATAATATATAGACACATCTCAAAATTCTGAGATTTTGTATGTATAAGGTTGTCCAATTTTAAGATTTACAATAAACATAACAAGTGGATGAGAAATTGACCATTTCCTTTAAGAGTATTTATTTCACTGTAAAGTGAAGAGGGACAAGGAGCAGAAAATGTTAAAAGTCTAATAAGTGAGAATATAAAACTATCATAAATTAGTGTGCCCTGGCACAAATTTATTTTGTTTTTGGTATACTTTGAAAAGAGGCAGTCTACTGTATTTAATATGTTGACTAACCTAGAAGGTTTTAGGCTTTAAGCAGTCTCTTGATTTGGTCTACTTATTTGATCTTGAAACAGAGTATTTTCTAGTTCTAGATTCTGAATCCAAATATTCCTGATAAAAGTGAATTAAAAATATCTACATTTTCAACTACTTGAAGTAGTGATGCTTGCCTGTTTTTGTTACTAAGTGAGCAAAAAGCCTATTATATAGAAATTCACTTCTGAGGTAGTGATTTTGCTTTTAATTTTTATATTAAATAAGTGACTCTGGTTTGATTCCTGACATCACTTTTTCAGTGCATCACTAACTTGTGGCTACTGTGTTTCTGGCCTTACAGTCTCACATCCTCATGCCATAGTATTAAACTACAGGTTCAGTTGGTGAGAACGTATTGGCATAACCCTATGCCCCTTAAACACAGTTTGGTATGCTCCTGAGAAATGAAGAAACTTTCCTCAAAATAGGTAAAGCTATTTTCAACAAGCCCATGGCAAACATTATATTCAAGGGGGGGGGGGGAAACTAAAAGCATTTCTCTACTATCTGGCGCAAGATAAGGTTGCCCACTTTTATCATTAGTGTTCAATATATCTGGAATTTCTTGCTATAGCAATTATGCAAGAAAAATATGTTAATATAATTTGGATGTATTCATCTAGGAAAAATTGCTGTATTCTGCACAAAGTACTTGTTGACATTTGCAAACATGGGCTGAATTATAGTGAGAATTGTGCCCCTTAAAATTTATATGTTGAAGTTCTAATGCCAGTATGAGTTGTTGAAGAAGGACCTAAGAAGGTAATCAGGGGCCGGAGAGATAGCACAACAGTGTTTGCCTTGCAACACTGGTTGGTTGAAATCCCAGCATCCCATATGGTCCCCTGCCAGGGGCTATTTCTGAGCAGATAGCCAGGAGTAACCTCTGAGCACCCACGGGTGTGGCCCAAGAACAAAAACAAAAACAAGAACAAAAAAAAAGAAGGTAATTAAAGATAAGGGAGGACATGAGGAAGGCCTCATGTAAGACATCTATCTTCCATTTTTTTTGGAAAGAGGGAAGATAGGGGAAAGGTGGTATATGATCTAGGGTCCAATAGAACGGGAGTAGGCAATAGAGAATGCTCAGAGATAGGAAAAGCTATATGAAAACACAGCAAGAAAAGAGTGTGTTTATAAATAAAGGAAAGAGGATTATGGAAAACCAATTTCAAAGTACCTTGTTCTTGAATTTCCATTCTCCAGAACTGGGAGAAATTAAGTTGATGTTTAAGACCACCAGTTTGTGGTATTCTTTTATGACAGCCAGTGGAGTCATAGTTTAAATTCAACAAATTAACAAGCTAAGGAGATGTTGGTTAGGAGATCTTTCAGTACACTATGTTTCTTTATAATTGGCTGTAGAAAGTAGCTGTAGAAAGACTCTTAAAGTAATGAGGAGTGTGTGTCTGGGATTGAGTGGATAAAGGGGGGAAATTATCTTAATTCTTGCCTTTTTTATACCACATTTTTTTAAGAAAGAAAACATTACTATAGCTGTGACTACAAATAACAAAAAAGAAAACTTTACTGATATATATACCAGTTATTAGTGTTTGTTTTAGTGAAGCAAGATAATTTTTTAGGGGGGCACACCCGGGGATGCGCAGGGGTTACTCCTGGCTCTGCACTCAGAAATCGCTTCTGGCAGGCTCAGGACACCATATGGGATGCTGAGGACCAATCCTGGGTCCATCCCAGGTTGGCTGCATGCAAAGCAAATGCCCTACTGCTGCGCTATCACTCCGACCCCTAAGATAATTTTTCTTGAATGATATTTGCTTAGACATACAGAGAGGAAATAATATGAGTAGAGAGAGGAGTAATGTGTTCAATAGAGAACATGGACTCTCTAGGGTGGAAAAAGCAAGTAAAGCAAACAATCAAGATACATACTTAAAGGAGAACACAGGCTTGAAGAATAAGTTTACAAATTTTTCACAATGAAATTACTTTTTTTATTTTTCTAAATGAGTTTTAGAGTTGTTGTATAATGTAACCACCAATGTTCTTGGTATTTTCCATATCAAGGATCAGCTCTGTTCTCTTGAATATTTTCTGTTTTAGGTTTCAGTCACTACAACATTGCTTGGCATATTTGGGATTAACTGAAATCTGACTCTATTCTCAGAAACTAAACTTTATAGAGAAGAGTCTAACACATCTCATATTCAAGTATAGGTATGTGTTATATGGATACTTCAGTTAGATACTTCAGTATAGGTGTTAGCATGTGTGTTAGCGTGGCTTTTTATGAAGGGCAGTGGACTGGAAACAAGAGAGGGATCTTGGTTAGGCTATATGCAATACATGAAGTTCAAAGTAAATTTGGGCGTATTCATAATAATTCCTATTTTGTTTTAGGTTGTGGTTGGGGGGCAGATTGGGGAGAAGGGGAAGATTCACCCTTCTACCTGTGTTCAATGACTTATGTTATTCTTTTCTTTTTAGAAAAAAAAAACTACTCCCACTATTTGATAGAAGTTAGAAATTAAAAGGTATGTGAGTTCATTGACAATAACAGAGCCACCATTTTTTTTTTATTTTAACATTTCACTTTCATCTAGAAACTGTTTAACTTCAGATGAATGACATCCATGGTTATTAATTGGGGTGGAGATACTTCTGTGATGTTCTGTACAAATGTTGGGTGAGGGAAGAAAGTTGGCTGTCTATGTTACAAAAAACACGTTAATCTCCTTGAACAGCAACTATAAAAATAAGATTAATAAAATAATAACTAATCCTCCTACAATTCTGTATTGAACCTTTGACACATAGCACAAGAGAATAAAGTGCAACAGTACAGGAAAGAGCAAAGTTTACTAACTGGTTACAATATCTTTAAAACCACTTTCCTAAGTTGTATTTTTCCAGTGAGGAAAATTACCTCTTCAATAGTTAACACAGATTAGAAGACCTGTTCTTTATCTTCAAAAGAGCATTAGGTGTTTCATTGAATGGGTGTGACTTGCTTGTATGTACAATTTAAATAAAACATTAACAAATAATGTAGTCTTGATTTTCCCTTTGCACTGAGTGGGGCTGTTATATGTTTGCATGTGCACAAAACCTCCTTATAAACTATACAGCCTCTGCTACATTCATGCTAGTCATGGGTAATATGAATGTCTTTCCCTCAACTCCAACTTTTTGAAATTGCTTGACCAAACCTAAAGTGAAGAACTGAAAGATGTCTAGAAAGCAAAATCAATAGGAAGGAACCTGAAGAATTTTATGAGTAAAAAAGTATTTGGGGGTCATGGATAAGTAGACTAAGTTTGAGTTATTTGAAAACATGGAGGATTTTGAGACAGTGAGGAGAGAGAAGTTCAAACCATTTCTGATGCTGAAGGCTATAGAGAGAGAAGGATGAAGTTGTGCAGGATAATTTATTTTTGGCTTCTCTCATTCCTTTATCATTCACTACAAGGTTGCAGGGAACCTTGCTATTCATATTATTTTTTTTCCTGGGTAACCATGATTTCGTACTGGGTTGACCCACAGGGAAATACAACTCTATAAAGCATTTCCACATTTCTCTATCTGCAATTCTATCTAAATATATTCTTATTTGGTATTGCAAAAAATGAGATCATAATAAAATATCTGAAAATGAAATATAGTCTACAAATAGACAAATTAAAATAATTTAATCTATTATTATTAAATGTTACTGTGAATCTTTTCACTGAAATATGATCACATTTCATGTAGCATAGAGATGAAAGAGGTATTTCCCTTACTTTTCGAAAGTTTTCTTAGACTGATAGAGCAGATTAATGAGCATTAGATATATAAATAGGAGAAAAGCAGCAAATTTAATCATAAATATATGGAGAATTTGCATGGCTATAAATTCTAAGTCAATAGAAATGACTTGTTTTTGGTCTTGAGCAAATGAATAGAAGTTGGAGACCCAAGGTGAAAGGAAGCTGGTTTCTCACTATTAAGTTTGCCCCACCAGAAGGTGAATTTCTTTTATGAAAAGGTTATTTCTGGGACTATGAAGATAGCATAGAGATTAAGGCACTTAGTTTGCATGTGGATAGACCCTGTTTGATCCCTAGATCTATGGATCCTCCCCTGGGTACTGTCAGGAGTGATCTCTGAGTACAAGAGCCAAGAGTTTACACCGCTGATCCAAGTTTACAGTTCACCTAGCTGAAAAGGTGTGGTACCCAAATAAACACAGAAAGATTACTGATTTTATTTTTAGAGATTAGCAATAAGAAAAATCTTAGAATTTTTCAGTAAAGATTTAGTAAAATCTTAGAAGCTTAATACTGAATACATAGCCCTTTATTTTTCTTCCAATTTACTTTGATTATATGAAGATGAGGTACCAGTTCTAGGACCCAAAAATTTATATTAAAACTAGGTTATAAAACTTTACTTCTTAATAAACATAAAATGGTGAGACCAACATGTACATTGCATGCCAGGCATGCCAGATTCCTGTGCAGGGAATTACCAGCATGACCTCATCACCTGTGAATACACAGAGCAGTCTTTGTTGAGACACACACACTCACAGGCAATCCCTGTTGAGACGTATACACATTCAACTTCTTGCCTGTCATGACCAGTCCTCTGCTTTTTGATGGGTTTCAATCTGCTTCAAATGTACATGTACAGTTGTCGACTACTGAACAGACGGTTTCCTCTGCTACTGTTTGCTACTAAACTATTGGGTTAATAAGGAAGTCAAGGTTAAACAAAATTGCCAGAATCTGAATGAAGACAACTGAGAAGATAATGAAACTGAAATCTAATTCTTCATTTTTCTTGGTGTTCATAAACTTTTCCCAATGATCATTCCTAATTATTCTCAGCCAACTGGGTCAAGCTAGTGGTACATTGAGAGGGCCTCAGGATGCTGTGCCGCTTGGATCCTGCTAGCTCTTAGACCATTAAAATTGCAAGAGTAAATTTGTATTTTAATTCACTAAGGTTGTGGCCACTTATTATAGAAGCAAAAGGAAAGGATATAGTGACCTTTCAATATCTCTCTGGTGACTAATTTATCATGACTAATAATATTTCAGAGAGAATATGCTATGGCCTGGTATGTACAAAAAGGTTACCTTTTGGATAAATGAAAGTATAAAGAAGTGATCATGTTAGCTATACAGTTTTTCTTAAAAAGTTTTTCTAAGTGGGGCCAAGAGAAGCATGGAGGTAGGGTATTTGCCTTGCCTTGCATGCAGAAGGATGGTGGTTTGAATCCGGCATCCCATATGGTCCCCTGAGCCTGCCAGGAGTGATTTCTGAGCATAGAGCCAGGAGTAAGTAACTCCTAAGCACTGCCAGGTGTGACCCCCTCCCCCAAAAAAAAGAAATAAAAAAAAATTTTTTTTCCTAAGGTCAGGAGCCAATTTTCAGAACTGTAGTGAGACCTGAGGAATCCCCATACATGCCTCACATGGATTTCAACTCACCAATATCTTCTAGATCCAAAGAGAAAGAATAGGGAGTATGATATATTTTCATCCTTTTCATTTTTTTTAATTAAAAAATATTGTTTGTTTTTGGGCCACATTCGGTGACACTCAGGGTTTACTCCTGGCTATGAGCTCAGAAATTGCTTCTGGCTTGGAGATCAAACCCAGGTCTGTCCTGGGCAGCTGTGTGCAAGGCAAATGCCCTACCACTGTGCTATCTCTCTGGCCCCTTTATACTTTCTATTAATGCTTCAGTAATAACCACCTATAACCTGCTGAGGCCTGCATATTTTTTTATTATTTGCGACATCAATCTCAAATTTGGACATGAAACATATAGGTCTTTCTTGGGTATTTATTCCCCCCACCCACTGCAACATTGACCCAACATGTTGAATCAAGTAAATTTTATTTCTTCCCACAGTTCAACCAATATCTAAAGAAATTTAAGGCCATTTACAAATGGGAAGCATTGTTATTAGGTTCCCCATTTTCTTTCTCTGAATAGAAAATGGTACATGTGACCAAAATTCAAAGAACAAAGATTAACATTGATTTTGCTCCCTTAATCACATCTTATGGTTGTGCTGGTAGTTTTTTTTTTTTTTTTGGGGGGGGGTCCTGAGTTCAAAAGGAGCAACCCTGTTCTGACTCTGGAGATGATCAGGCAAGAGTCTAATCACTGATCAACCCAGGCAAGTCTTCCAAAGAACTTTCTTTCCCCCGTGGGCTGGGTTAACCACACACCAGCCTGGGCCAGCACACCTGGGTACAAATTCAGAGTAGACAGTATGAGGGTGGTGAAATTTTGTTTTTCAGAAAACATATGCTCAGTGAAGATATGGCTGTGTCCATGATCTGTTGTGTTACATGACACTAGCAAACACTCTTCCTTAATGCATAGTTCTTTCTTTTTAATTTGCAGTTTATGCAGGCTGGCAGTTTGACGTGACTCATTCCAGTGCTTACTCTCAAAGGTCATCTGCTAACAGGTTCTTTGACGGGGGCAGATAGGGTTTGTCTCTCACTTTTCAAATAGACTCAGGCCTCGCCTCTTCCTGTCTTGAAAGGGAGTGAAAAGATTTGCACAATCCATCTTTAATCCACCATGCTGGCCTAAATCTCTTCATACTTTGTGGCTCAGCACAATTTTCTGAGCTCAGAGAGCAAATCCTGCTTTAATGTTGGTTCCCAACCAACATCATCACTTCAATGTTGAGGGGATAAAAGGTATAGTTACGCAAAGCCAAAGACTATCTTTAGAGGATAACAAAGAACTTGTACAAAGCATAGATAAACCTGTTCCTGAAAATCCAGGTCCAAACCTCAATAATGGCAAGACTGAGTTGACTATGTTCATTGGAGTGGCATATGCAAATTGCAAAAGAAACAGAGAAAAGATACTAGGAGAGTTTTAGGGAGTACTGATGGATTAAGAAAAAAAACATAAAAAATAATAAGTGCATCCAGGCAGAAGCTGCCATGTCAATCTGTCCGAGTCAATCAAAACCCCAATGAGAGAAGGTTAGAATAGGGTTTAATTAACGAAGAGGCAAAACAGAGAGGCCAGGGGTCTTACAGACAGACTTCTAGGTCTGTGGGGGGAGGGAGAAAGAGAGATAGAGACAGAGATAGAGAGACAGAGAGAGGCAGAAAAAAAATTGGATGTGACGATTGGCACTGAAATCGAGTTGGCCTACAGGGCTGAATGCTTTGGCATTCAGAATTTATCCTCAATTTTGCACCAGACAGAACTTTGAAACAGGAGTGTCCTGATCAGATGGGGACTCTCCAAGTCTGCTAGGAACTTGCTAATGTGCCCATGGGGGTTCAAGGACAAGTTAAAAGTTTGAACAATACTCAAGGTAGCAGGTGGCAGGGGTAAGTTTTACAAAGGATGGAGAAACTTGACAAAATAAGATAGGTGCATTTCCTGTTCTAGAAGCCGGAGATTCTTGTGAATTGGAGTCTTTTTTAATCATTCTTGGATGCTTTATATCAGTCCTCTGTGGGAGGTAGGCTGAATCCTAAGCAGAAAATTGTGGCCTAGTCCCAAGATCTTGAGCATTTATCTTGGTGTCTTTACGGTGCTTTTCATGTAATCTTATGTAATCCACACAAGGATTCTATAATTGCTTTGACTTCAACTTTACAGGTCAACAACTGGGCCTGTGTCAAATATATGCAGCCCTATGATGCCACCTGGTGGTTTTAAGTAGAAAGTGCAACTCTGGTGAGCAGCAGCCGCCGCGTTAGGGAGGGCCCTAAAAACAGGAATCAGGTGCAGGAATGAGGAAAGTGGAAGACTTTGCAGGCTTTGGAATTGCAGGTTCCAAGGTCGAAAAGCTCAATGAGTCGGTAACACTCTTAATGAGTCACGGGGACTACGGAATGGCTTGTCTCCTGGCCTGTCTCACTATCAGCCTCTAGCTGCCCTTACTGAGGGATAGACATAAGGGAGAAAAGCATGAGGCCAGGGGCTTTCAGCTTAGAGGATTGAGCCTGACTGTCTTTCCTTTCTGATCTTTATTAACCAGACTCACTCCAGGGGAGGGTGGGTGAAAGGGTGTGAAGATGATATAGTTAACAGAAAAAAGTAGCTATCTAATGCTAATCAAGCCTAGGTAGGTCTTTACAACTAAAATGGGGTGAAGAAAGGGAAGATAAAGCTAGGGTAATAGAAAGTATGTGCTCTGTGTGATTAGTTACAGGTAGGGTTACATTGCATGCAGCCAACCTAGATTTGATCTGTGCCATCTTATATAGTCCTCGGAGCTCTACCAAGAGTGATCTCTTGGTGCAGATATGTTGAAGTCTGAGCAATAACAAAGTAGGTATGGTGATTGCTTTGTGAGCCAACGACATAAATTTCTTTCCCGGCACTCCATAGACTATCCCAAGAGCAGTGAGGGATCCCTCACTGCAGGGCCAGAAGTAATCCCTGAGCACGACTGAAATAGCAACGCAAACAATACAAAATAAAGTCATACATGCTAATTGTATTATGATGGGATTCTGAACAAGTCAAATGAATCCAGGAGTCTACAAGGATTTCAAAGAAAAACAGTAAGTAAAACGATGAATGTTGAAAAGAGAAATTGAATGAATAAAGAAAAGAGAAATGAATGTAAGAGAGAAATGATTAAAGGAGAGAGAAATTGAGCAAAAAAGAGAAAAAGATTTATTATGTGGAGAAAAAAAAGCATCAGAGAAATAAAACAAAAGAGAAAAAAGGCAGAAAAAATGAACTAAGGAGATTTATTATATAGAGGAAAAAGAGATTTAGACAAAAAAGAAAATGAGCAAAAGAGATTTATTACAGAGAGAAAAAGACAAAAAAATTTAAATAGAGACTATTTGGCCCTTAGATAAAGTGAAAAAACTCTGATAATCCCACAACTCCACAACTCTTTCCTATCAGTAGGAAGCAGCTAGAAAGAATTCTCGCCCCATTATCCAAAAATATACAAGGTTTCACTTTCTTAAGCTACGTAGATTTAATAAAAGGTTGCAAAGTTACTGTTTGTTTCCTAAACATTATTTTTTTTCTTCCCTACACCTCCCTCTTTGGAGTTTTCAAATGAACTTTGGAGCTTTTTAATGAACTGCCAAGAAGAGAAAAGCTGCTGACAACCACCATGGCTTTTACAGAAGACCATCATGTGACTGAACTCCACTGACTGCTGAAGATAACTCTATCTAAAAATAAAAAACCATAAAAGTTGAGAATGTTGTTGCAATGGCAGTTGGACTTGGACACGCCCCTTGGACAGTTGGAGGTGGGGCCCAGGATAGTGATCTGTTCACATTTGCTGAATAAGGGGCGGATTGGGGGGAAACTGGTGGGGGGTAGTAATAAAGTATTGGTGAGATGCTAACTGCTTTGTATCTATCCCTTTTTCTTTCTCAAGCCCAGATCTACAAGCCACCCATGGCCCCTCTGGCCAATAAATATCTCTCCTCTCTCTCTCTCTCTCTCTCTCTCTCTCTCTCTCTCTCTCTCTCTCTCTCTCTCTCTCTCTCTC